>CAUYON010042692.1:0-10486 GCA_963573935.1 Arctocebus calabarensis
GGAAGGAAGGAAGGAAGGAAGGAAGGAAGGAAGGAAGGAAGGAAGGAAGGAAGGAAGGAAGGAAGGAAGGAAGGAAGGAAAGAAAGAAAGAAAGAAAGAAAGAAAGAAAGAAAGAAAGAAAGAAAGAAAGAAAGAAAGAAATCTGTTTCCACCTCTTCCCGAAGTATAAGATCCTTTTTTTTTTTTTCTTTTTTTTTTTTAGACAGAGCCTCAAGTGTCACCGTGGATAGAGTGCCATGGCATCACAGCTCACAGCAACCTCCAATTCTTGGGCTCAAGCGAGTCTCCTGCCTCTGCCTCCCAAGTAGCTGGGACTACAGGCGCCCGCCACAACGCCCAGCTATATTTTGGTTGCAGCCGTCATTGTTGTTTGGCGGGTCCGGGCTGGATTCGAACCCGCCAGCTCAGGTGTAGGTGGCTGGCACCTTAGCCTGCTGAGCCACAAGCACCGAGCCGAAGTATAAGATCCTTAAAGGTGGAGTCCACTGTTAGTACGTAATATATACATCCTATACATTACAACTACCTGGTATATGGCAGACATTTAATGATGTACAAATGCATAAAAAACTTATTCATAACTACCACCTCCATTCAAATGGTACAATATATGACTTTTGTCAATATTCTTTCTTACTTTGTTACTCAGCATCAGAACTCAGGGGTTTTATAATTTTTCTTACAATCAAAGACAACTACCTTCTAAATTAGTTCATAAGATAACTACAAATCCTGCAACTCCCCTTATACATGAAGAATTTTAAATTATACCTTAAAGCTTACATATAAACATTTTTCTTCTTCAGTGAACAATACTAACTGGAAAAAAACTAGTTTTAACTGAGTGAGTTGGGGGAGATGCAGACCCATTACCCATTCCACCCAGTGTCAGCCTTCACATTACATTATATGAGCTGAATTATGTAGTTTCTGGAACTACCACCTATTTAGGTTCTCTGGGAAGCCTGAGCAATCCCCTGTTGCTTCAGACAGATCTATAAGCCTTCAGCATGTTTCACCATACACAGTTTTGAATTACTGTTTTTCATTACTGATGTGCTTTCTACTGGACCCCGCTGTGAGATAAGGTGGAATTACAGCAGCATTACGAGCTTACAGAATGATTGAGAGATATACAGGGTGTAATATACTTCTTAAACTTACAGTGAGACATCTTTGAATCTTAATGTTAAGGGAGGAAAGAGTGAAAAAACAAGGTGCAGTTTATCTGCAGATCACACAGATGAAGAATACCTTATCTTGCCAATGTCTATGAGCAGCTAAATCCTACACTAAATATCTCAGGCTCAGGGAGCTGAAGCATAGGGATGATGGTGATAATGTTTGCAGTCAAAGAGTATTTCTTGCATAACTGATGCGCACAAAGGAAGGTGATTTCAGGAAATGCTATTCTGAACAGCAAATTTGGTTTCTTTGGAGAATCAAGGATGAGGTCAAGGACAAGCATGCTACCAAAGAGGGAATAGAGGCCAACTATTTTAAAGGAAGACAGAAGTTCAAGGAAGAGCAACAGAACAACAGGATGAGACCTGAGAGTAAGGAAGTTTACTGTACCAGAAATGTATTCTTCATAACAAGGTTTAGTAGTGAAAACTAATGGCTATGGTAGGCAGAATTCTCAGAATGACCCCTGATGACCTTCAGGCCGATATAATCAACCCTACCACCCAACTATAGGTGGAACCTGTGCTGTAAAAATATATCAATCCCATGATTTTACACGGTATAGTTATATGGCACAGTTGACCTTGAGAGAGAGAGATTATCCCAATGAGCCTAATCTAAATACAGGAGCTCTTTAAAAAGCAGAAGTTTTGGCTGGTGGCAAAAGTCAGAGATTTGAAGCACAAGATGGATTAGTGTGAAAAAAAATGGAGCCCTAAGACCTACAGCCATAAGGACCTGAATTTTGCCAATAACTTCAAAGCTGATTCTTCCCAAAAGCCTCCGGATAAGAGACTAGACTGGCCAATACGTTGATTCTGGCCCCATAAGACCCTAAGCAGAGAATCCACTCCAGCTCACTGGGTCTCCTAATCTAGAGAACTAAACAACTAAAGAACTGTGAAGTGACAAATGGATATGGTTTTAAGCTGCTAAGATTGTGGTAATTAATTATGCAGAATGGCAAACTCATAGAGGAAGGTGCAAATATAAACTTATAAACTCTATTTCAATAGCACTTTTCATTCCAAAGATCCCAAAATCACCTGACTTAATAGACATAAGCCACAAAAAAAGAAACAAAAAATTAATAATATTGATTTAAAAAATGCTTAGAAAATGAAGTGTCTCACCTTCTTCAGTCCTGAACCAGGACTGAAAGTGGACATCCTAATGAACATAAATCCTTCTAGGAGCATACCTGATCTGTATAATCTAATTTTTTAACAATTCAGGAATAGAATATGATCTGCAAATGAAACACCCAGGTGCAAATGGAAGCTTTGCTGCTCTTTCTTAAATTCTCAAATACTGTGCAAATTATTACCCAATTCTGGTTAAGGCTGGTCCCATCTGAAAATACCCACTGAAAGATTGGAGTAGTTAATTAGTAGCTGGTTAGTTGTTTAGGAAACAACCATCAAAATATTTTCAATTTAGGGTGGCACCTGTGGCTCAAAGAGTAGGGTGCCAGCCTCATATACCGGACATGGTGGTTTCAAACCTGGTCCTGGCCAAAAAAATATATATACATAGAGAGAGAGAGAGAGAGAAAATATATATATCTTCATTTCAAATAGGACATATTTTTCCATTCAAATCATTTTCCCTTAGTAACTCCAAGGACTAACGTCACATACTTATTTTACTGAATTGTATAAATTAGAGCAGATACTAGATCCTACACAACTTTGTACTGCCTGCTCTATTTAACACTATGGTACTCACTAGCTGTGGCTTGTTAGGCAAATTACCCTCTCTGAATTTCCATTCTTTCATAGGTAATAGGCAATATAAATACCTTTCTCATAGGGAGGAACTGAAAATTAAATACATAGAGGAGGCATTTAGAACACTGTCCAGCACAATTCAAGAGCTCAATAATTATTTGTATTTTATATTTCACTCCACAAATTGGGTGAATAAAATGGGAAATGCAGGCTTATTTACAATATTACAGATTAGCAGGAAAAAAATGCATGAACAAGCAGCATATTCATAAAATCTCCAAAGTAGCAACAACCCAAATGTTCAGAAACTGATGACTATATAATTGAGATGTGGCATATAGTTACAATGGAATATTTTTCAGCCCTAAAAATGAATGAAGCAGTGTTACATGATACAACATGGATAAACCTTGAAAACATTATCTCAAGTGAAAGATGCCAGACACAAAAGGCTACATATTGCATAATTCAATTTATATTAAATATTTAGACAGAAAGTAGATTAGCGGTTGTCTGGGGTTAAGGAAAGAAGAGTAATGGCTTAATGGCAATGGCGTTTCTTTTCTGAGATGATGGAAATATTCTAGAATTACATAGTGGCAATGATTGCATAATTCAATGAATACAGCAAAAACCAATAAACTGCACATTTTAAAACTGGGATTTTTTTCCAGGGCAAGTATCTCATTAAAATAGAAAAAAGTAAGCTGGGCACCTGTGGCTAAATAAGCTAAGGCGCCAGCCACATACACCTGAGCTGGCAGATTCGAATCCAGTCTGGGCCCGCCAAACAATAATGATGGCTGCAAACAAAAAATGGCCGGGCGTTGTGGCTGGTGCCTGTAGTCCCAGCTACTTGGAGGCAGAGGCAGGAGACTCGCTTGAGCCCAGGATTTGGAGATTGTTGTGCGCTGTGATGCCACAGCACTCTATCGAGGGTGACAGCTTGAGTCTCTGTCTCAAAAAAAAAAAAAAAAAATAGAAAAAAGTAAATATTAAAAATTAAAATTTTATGTTATTTCAGTAATTCATTTTTTTTGATTTTTATTAAATCATAATTGTGTACATTAGTGCAATCATGGGGTACCATGTGCTGACTTCATATACAATCTGAAATATTTTCTTCTTTTTTTTGAGACAGAGCCTCAAGCTGTCACCCTGGATAGAGTGCTGTGGTATTACAGCTCACAGCAACCTCCAATTCCTGGGCTCAAGTGAGTCTCCTGCCTCCCAAGTAGCTAGGTCTATAGGCGCATGCCACAACACCCGGCCATTTTTTGGTTACAGCCGTCATTATTGTTTGGAGGGCCTGGGCTGGATTAGAACCCGCCAGCTCAGGTGTACGTGGCTGGCGCCTTAGCCCGTTGAGCCACAGGCGCCGAGCCATAATCTGAAATATTTTCATCGAACTATTTAACATAACCTTCATGGCATTTTCTTAATCACTATATGAAGACATTTATATTCTGCATTTAGTAAGTTTCACCTGTACCCTTCTAAGATACACCGTAGATGTGATCCCACCAATCGCCCTTCCTCCAAGTAATTCAATTTTAAATGTATTAGGACCTTTCCTTTCACCCACAAAAAATTAGCTCTGACTGGGCACGGTGGCTCATACCTGTAACCCTAGCACTCTGAGAGCCTGAGGCAGGAGGATTACTTGAGCCCAGGAGTTCAAGATCAGCCTGTGCGAGAGTGAGATCCTGTCTCTACTAAAAATACAAAAATTGTTCAGGACACAACTATAAGAGAGACTTACCTAACAAATTCAAATGTTGTAACCTGGTTGTTTGTACCCTCACATTAACCTAAAATTAAGAAAATAATAAAATAAAATAAAAATAGAAAAATTAGCTGGGTGTGGTTTCAGGTACCTGTAGTCCCAGCTACTTGGGAGGTTGAAGCAGGAGGATCACTTGAGCCCAGGAATTTGAGGTTGCTGTGAGCTAAGCTGACTCCACTGTACTCTAGCCTAGGGCAACAGAGTAAGACTCTGCCTCAAAAAAAGAAAAAAGAAAGAAAGAAAGAATTAGCCCCATAGGACTTAGCGTCCTCCTATGAACTATATAAAATACATAAAGCAAATGTTTTCAAATATTGGGCAACAAATGGTACAAAATAATAATCCCTAAGATATAGGAAACACAAACTCAGACCTACCATGACATTCTGCATAGAGGCAATTTCCAAACAGTGGCACATGTGGGGAACCCAAAGAAAGCCCAGTGGGTCCAATAAATTGAAGTGACAAAAACTGGAACTCAGGGATGCTAAGGTGAATAAAATTTGCAGTGCGAAGTACTGAAGAAGAGGGAAGCTATGCCAAAAGAAGTGGGTGGGGGAACTCTAGAAAACTACATAAAGGCCCTTGGAGATTTTAGATGAATAACAATCTGTATATACATACCATGAAACCTATAAGACCAGACTAAAAAAACAACTACTGGGCAGTGCCTGTGGCTCAGTGAGTAGGGCACCGGCCCCATATACCGAGGGTGGGGGGTTCGAACCCAGCCTCGGCCAAACTGCAACAACAAAAAAATAGCCACCCATTGTGAGGGGCGCCTGTAGTCCCAGACTACTCGGGAGGCTGAGGCAAGAGAATTGCCTAAGCCCAAAAGCTGGAGGTTGCTGTGAGCTGTGACACCACAGCACTCTACCCAGGGCGACAGAGTGAGACTCTGTCTCAAAAAAAAAAATTTTAAACTTGAGCAAATGACATCAGTAAGAAAATGAAAAGACAAAGAAAAATGTGCAAAAGATGTATGATACATATATTAAAAATTCTTAAAGTTCAGTAATAAAAAGATACACAATTTTTTTTTTTTTTTTTTGTAGAGACAGAGTCTCACTTTATCACCCTTGGTAGAGTGCCGTGGCGTCACACTGCTCACAGTGGCCGGCTATTTTTCTGTTTTGCAGTGCGGCCAAGGCTGGGTTTGAACTCGCCACCTTCGGCATATGGGGCCGGTGCCCCACTCGCTGAGCGACAGGTGCCGCCCTACAATCCAATTTCTTTTTTTTTTTTGAGACAGAGTCTCAAGCTGTCACCCTCGGTAGAGGGCTATGGCGTCACAGTTCACAGCAACCTCAAACTCCTGGGCTTAAGCGATTCTCTTGCCTCAGTCTCGCAAGTAGCTGGGACTACCAGTGCCTGCCACAAGGCCCAGCCATATTTTTTTGTTGCTGTTGTCATTGTTGTTTTAGCTGGCCTGGGCCGGGTTCAAACCCACCATCCTCAGTTCGCCGCCTACAAAGTGAGACTGTCTCTAAAAAAAAAAAACTATAAGCTGAACAATTGCCTAAGCTCAAGTATCAGGAAAAGATTCAAGATGTCACCAGCTGGAGTAAAGAGACCTTACAGAGGAGTGAATAGAGACTGTAAAAGGGTCACTCCTTAGTAGTGAGGCTACATTAGCTCTACAGTAAAGAGTACTCTACATCTGTCCTTTAAAAGCTTTAAAAACACTTGACAAAACCTATCCTTTTTATTAGTTTGGATGGTATACTAAAGATGAGGACAGGGTACTTTCTACTGCTTACTTGATCTCCCTTGTACTATAAATCAACTTCATTCAACTTAATGTTTTCAATCCATGATATCAGTTAAATTGTTATTCAACAATAAATCAGCATTTTTTTCCATTAAAAAAATAGCTTTAAAAACAATCTTTGAAATGATTACACTAATTGACAAATAACTATCTTTCAGAACCGAGTTTAAGACACTTTAAAGGCTAGGCATGGTGGCTCACACCTATAGCCCCAGCACTTTGGGAGGCCAAGGCAGGAGGATCACTTAAACCCAGGAGTTTGAGACCAACCTGAGCAATATAGTGAGACCCCCATCTCTACAAAACATAAAAAATTAGCCAGCTGTATGGTGCATGCCTAAAGTCTCAGCTATTTTGGAGACTGAGGCAGAAGGGTCTCTTGGGCTTAGGAACTCAAGGTTGCAGCAGGCTATGATTGCTATGTCTCCTAACTAAATAAATAAACAGAGACTTCTTTTTTTTTTTTTTTAAACAAAGACTTCTTAAAGAAAAAAATAGAGTTCTATATTCAATAAAGTCACAGCAGTCCAACATCCAATAAAAAATGACCAGGGTGGCACCTGTGGCTCAAAGGAGTAGGGCACCAGCCCCATATGCCAGAGGTGGCAGGTTCAAACCCAGCCCCGGCCAAAAACAGCAAAAAAAAAAAAAAAAAGACCAGACATGCAAGAAGCAGAAAACTGATTGCTGATAACCAGGCAAAAAAAACAGTCATCAGAAACAGACCTAGAATGCTAGACATAATGGAATAAGCAGACAATGACTTTAAAACAGACATTATGAATAAACTATTTAAAGGAAAACATAAAAATACTGAGGAGAGAAAACAAGTTTCAAAAAAATCAAGTATAACTTCAAGAAATAAAAAATAAAAACAAATATGAAAATTCCATCAGATGAGTTTAACAACAGCTTAGATACTTTAAAAAACAAAACAAAACAAAGAACTTGAAGACACAGCTACAGAAACCATCCAAACTGAAGGAGAATTAAAAAAAGAACTGAAGGCTTAGTGCCCATAGCCCAGTGGTTAGGGCACTGGTCACATGCACTAGGGCTAGTGGGTTTGAACCCAACCAGGGCCTACCAAACAACGACAACTACAACAACAATGAAAAAATACACATGCGTTATGGCAGTGCCTATAGTCCCAGCTACTTGGGAGGCTGAGGCAAGAGAATCACTTAAGCCCAAGAGTTTGAGGTTGCTGTTAGCTATGATACCACAGCACTCTACCCAGGACGATATAGTCAGACTCTGTCTCAAAAAAAAATAAAAAAATAAAAAGCTGATAGAAATAAAAAGAGAAGTAGATGAATCCACAATTGTAAATAGAGATTTCAACACTCCTCTCTCAGTAATTAACAGAACAAAATGGAAAATCAGTACAGATACAAAGTATAGAGATACAAAGATCACTATATTTACAGTTATATTAATAGAACACTGTTATAGACCACATTTTTATGTTCCCTGCCAAATTCATATGTTGAAACCTTAGCCCCTAATAGGATAGTATTTAGATACAGGGCCTCTGGAAAGCAATAAGGTCAAAAAGGTAGTACCTTCATGATAGGCTAAGTGTCATAAGGGTGGTACCCTCATGACAGGATAAGAAAAAGAAACTAGAGCTCTCTCCTCTTTTGTCCTCTACCATGTGAAAATACAGCAAGGTGTCAATTGGCAAACCAGAAACCAAATTGGCCAGCATTTTAATCCTGGGATTTCCCAGCCTATAATACTGTAAGGAATGAATTTCTCTTGTTCCATCACTCAATCTTTGGCACTACATATTTTTGCTATAACTATCTAAATTTACTGAGACAAACACTCAAAACACAGGAATACACATCTTTTTCAAGTGTGCATGGAACATTCACCAAGACAGACCATATTCTGGACCAGAAAACAGGTCTAAATGAATTTATAAGAACTACAATTATACAGAGTATGTTATGTGACCAAGAGAATTAAATTAGAAATCAGCAAAAAAGATGTCTGGAAAATCCTTAAATACTTCTAAATAATACAGACAAATTAGAGATCACAAGATAAATTAGAAAATATTTTTAACCATGGCCGTGCCGTAGCTCATATACCGAGCTGGCAGGTTCGAACCAGCGTGAGCAGCTAAAACAACAATGACGGCTCAGCGCCTGTGGCTCAACGGGCTAAGGCGCCAGCCACGTACACCTGAGCTGGCGGGTTCAAATCCAGCCCAGGCCCGCCAAACGGCAATGACGGCTGCAACCAAAACAATGGCCAGGCGTTGTGGCAGGCGCCTGTGGTCCCAGCTACTTGGGAGGCAGAGGCAGGAGACTCACTTGAGCCCAGGATTTGTAGGTTGCTGTGAGCAGTGATGCCATATCACTCTACCCAGGGTGACAGCTTGAGGCTCTGTCTCAAAAAAATAAAATAAAATAAAACAACAATGACAATTTCAACAACAAAATAGCCAGGCATTGTGGCGGGAACCTGTAGTCCCAGCCACTTGGGAAGCTGAGGTAAGAGAATCGCTTAAGCCCAACAGTTTTGAGGTTGCTTTGAGCTATGACACCATGGCACTCTACCCAGGACAACAGCTTGAGACTCTGTCTCAAAAAAAAAAAAAAAAAGAAAAGAAAAGAAAAAAAATTTTTTGCCCTGGATAGAGTGCCGTGGCATCACAGCTCACAGCAACCTCCAATTCCTGGGCTCAAGTGAGTCTCCTGCCTCCACCTCCCAAGTAGCTGGGACTACAGGCGCCCAGCACAACGCCCGGCCATTTTTTGGTTGCAGCCATCATTGTTGTTTGGCGGGCCCGGGCTGGATTCGAACCCACCAGCTCAGGTGTATGTGGCTGGTGCCCTAGTCTGTTGGGCCACAGGCACCGAGCCAAAAGAAAATATTTTTAACTAAATGAAAATAAAAGTACACTATATTAAATTTTAGAGGACAGAGCTAAGAATATAGAGAAAAATTAACAACTTTAAATGCTTATATTAGAAAAGGTTTGCCCACAAAAGTACCAAATTAAATCTAAAGCTTAGCAGAAGAAATATAATAAAAAAAATCAATGAAACCAAAAATAGACAGAATACAGAGAAAAATCAATTAAATCAAAAGCTGTTCTTTTGAAAGGATCAATATAGTTGATAAACCTATTGCCAAGCAGATCCAGGAATAAAGACACAGAAGACAAAAATTACCAATGTTAGCAATAAAAAGAAGGCAATCACTACAAAGCCTACACAAACAGGATAACATGAGAAACTTTATCCAATAAAATTCAAAACTTTAGACCAAGTGATAAATTCCTTAAAAGACATGAACTATCAAAGCACATTCAAAAAACAGATATAACAGTCCCTAAATCAGTTACAGAAATTGAATTCATTATTTTAAAACTTCCTGCAGGCTTGGCGCCTGTAGCTCAACAGGCTAAGGCGTCAGCCACGTACACCTGAGCTGGCGGGTTCGAATCCAGCCTGGGCCCGCCAAATAACAATGACGGCTGTAACCAAAAAATGGCTGGGCGTTGTGGCGGGCGCCTGTAGTCCCGGCTACTTGGGAGGCGGAGGCAAGAGACTCGCTTGAGCCCAGGAATTGGAGGTTGCTGTGAGCTGTGATGGCACAGCACTCTACCCAGGGCGACAGCTTGAGGCTCTGTCTCAAAAAAACAAAAACAAAAACTTCTTGCCAAACTAGCAATCTAGCTGGCTTCACCAACTTTTTAAGAAGAAATAATACAGGGCGGTGCCTGTGGCTCAAAGGAGTACGGCGCTGGCCCCATAAGCCGGAGGTGGAGGGTTCAAACTCAGCCCTGGCCAAAAAAGAAAAAAAAAAAAACTGCAAAAAAAAGGGCGGCTCCTGTGGCTCAGCGAGTAGGGCGCCGGCCCCGTATACCGAAGGTGGCGGGTTCAAGCCCGGCCTCGGCTGAACTGCAAAACAAAAAAATAGCCGGGCGCTGTGGCGGGCGCCTGTAGTCCCAGCTACTCGGGAGGCTGAGGCAAGAGAATCGCTTAAGCCCAAGAG
>CAUYON010042697.1:0-14217 GCA_963573935.1 Arctocebus calabarensis
TAAGAATACAACAGAAGTCCAATTTAGATTCTGAGTGTTGTCACCATGTGATCACAATCACACAGACTTCCCAGCTTGTAGCTGGGGATCCTAGAAGCTATTTCATACTCTGGTGCAAGGGCAAAAAACCACAACACGAGAAGGAATTAAGTCCTGAATTATTGGCTTCACCACATCCACCCTCTCCACCCCAAAATGGCACAAAAGAAACAGCTACCACACCCTGCAGACCTTTTGGTGTAAAATAGGTGATAATGGACTGAGGTGGGAACAGGTCATGAATATCTGTCTATAAAAGTCCCTTTCAGGTAAGTTTGTACACACCATCAAGCAATGAGCCTCTCATTAATTAGGGTTAGACAACCAAGGTTCAATTCTCAGGAAGTCACAATTTCATTCATTTTCTCAGTATGAATTTACAAAGTGCCTACACATAATCAGCTTCCACTTGCACCATTTCTAGATAAAAAAGAAACTCAGCATCTCTAAAGAAGCCACCAACTTCTCCTCAAGTCTACAGCTGAGAAGACCTTTTTTGGAATCAGGTTTCTTCTGTTCCTCTGAAAGGGTAACTCCTTAAAGCTGAATCATCTTTAACCTGGAGGTCTTTAACATGATATTGAGCAATACTTGCATCCCAGACATACAACATTAAAAGATTACACTAAATTCTGAAGGTAGCTATGCTGCAAAATAGTTTAAAATTAAACAAGTGTACAGTATTCATTTATGCTTGAAATTCCAGTCCTAGACCAAGCTTGTAGCCACCAGCATTGACATTCTTGCCATCCAAACAGTGTCAGTTTAATACCTGGCTTTAGGGTCTGAGTGTATCCTAAACCTATCAGGCTGGAGTTGTTCACTTTAGCCGAGAAGCAGGCATCAGGGTCGATCTGGTACTTGGCTGCTATTCCAAAGCGAGTGTTACTGTTTCCTGCTGTCCAGGCGAGATTGACAGCAGTCTCTAACTTCTCGTTCACTTTCTGGTAAGTGGAGCCACCAAACTCTGTCCCGTCATTCACATTAGTGTGAAGCTGGAATTCATCGGTCTTATAGCCAACTGCAAAGTTGCTCTGGGTCACTCGGGACTTTACAGTCTCAAAATTCATCTGGTAGCCAGCCAGCCAGCCCTCATAACCCAGCACCAGAGCACCCCGGATCGAAGGCCCAGCAATGTCAAAGTCCACGTCGCAGCCCAAGTTGATGTGCTCTCTCTTGTACCCTGTCTTGCTTTTAGCATTTTTTCCCCCAGTGTTAGGTGAGAAGGATGAATCAAAGGTCAGCTTCAGTCCACGTGCAAGCTGATCTTCCACGGTAATCTCAGTGCCCAGTGTGTTGTCAGTGTTCCATTTCTCCGTAAATGTCAGGCCATATTCGGTCCATCTGTACTTGGTTTCCAGACTGCCTGTCACTTTGGTGGTCTCAGTGTTGGCTGAGCCTGAGCTTGTAAATTCCAATCCATTCTCAGATTTTGTTTTCAAATCAAATTTTATTAAGCCAAATCCATAGACCTTGGTGAAGATATCCCTGGCAGACTTGCCAAGATCAGCATATTTGGGAGGCACAGCCATCTTCTGCTCAGAGGCGGTGGCAGCGATCTCCGCGGCGGCTACGGCGTGGCATGAGTATATTTTTAAATTAGAAAAAAATGCATTCTTTTAAAAGAGGACTAACTTTCACTGGGAAGCTGTAAATAACATAAAAGCCCCTTGGACGTTTCATGCACTTCTTTAAGCCAGTTTGGGCTACTCTGAGGAAGAACATGATTATACTGCTAAGTTCTATGTACAGTATGAAAAGTCAATCCGAAATTTGAAAATAATTTCATTCAGCCATTATTTTCACACAAATTCAATTTAGAGGCTTGAAAAATTAGGGAATCGCATGTCTTTAAATGTGTGTTAGAATAATCACCGGACTTTGTGTCTGGGAACTATTAATTGCTTCTATAAATGAAGTAAAACATTAACTTTTGACTTTTTGCAACAACAGGAAATATAACAAGCTACCAGTAGAGCAGTTTTGAGAATTTACAGAAACAACTTGCAAGGAAAATGAAGCTCCCGATTTTCATAGCAGATGCATTCACAACAAGAGCATTTCTTGGGAATCCTGCTGCTGTTTGCCTCCTGGAAAATGTAAGTGCTTGCTTTTACTTTTATTTTTTATCTTTATTGTTTTGGAGACAGAGTCTCACTCTGGCCCTGGGTAGAGTGCTGTGGCATCATAGCTCACAGCAACCTCAGACTCTTGGGCTTAAGAGATTCCCTTGCATCAGCTCCCAGGTAGCTGGGACTACAGGCACCCACCACAACGCCCGACTATTTTTTGTTACAGTTGTCATTGTTGGTTAACTGGCCCAGGCCAGGTTCAAACCCACCAACTTCAGTGTGTGTGCTACAGGGTGCCAAGCCTAGAACCAGTTATTTCTTAAAACAAATAAAAAAATCCCAAACCAGTTTTACCTGATTGTTTAACGCTTTGATTTGTGTTCTTTTCATGGTATCAGTGATATTCAGGTATGTAAGTTGATTTGGACCAAATTATGTGATGAGAATGTTTATATCTAGGTTAAATCCTAAGAAATGAAGATTCATATACAGAGGAACTAGAGACAATTTTAAAAAAAGAACTGGAGCTCCCTTTAGCCATCAGATTTTCATTTAGTTAGCCCCAGATATTGAAGAGAATGAAATAAGATTAGTTTTGAGTGACTTAAACATGGCTCATACTACACTTAGCCTGGACATCTTTAACCTTATCTATAGCTCAATTAGAAATTCTTTTCAGGATCAAGAAAATGATCAATTTTCCAAGGAATTAAGTAATTTAGTAGAAAGGTAGATGGAATTAAGCTATAATATATAACTTACTCAAAGTCTCATTTTAAAATGGCTTTTTTATCTAGGTATAGTGGCTCATGCTTGTAATCCTAGCAATCTGGGATGCTGAGGCTGGTAGTTCAAGACCAGCCTGAGCGACAGTGAGACTCCCTCACTATTAAAAGAAAAATAGAAAAACTAGCCGGGTGTTGTGGTGGGCACCTGTTCTACCAGCTACTTGGGAAGCTGAGGCAAGAGGATCACTTGAGCACAAGAGCTCAAAGTTGCTATGAGCTATTATGCCAGGGCACTCTACTCAGGGCAACAGAGTGAAACTCTCTCTCAAAAAATAAAATAAATAAATAAGTAGCTTTTTGCTTAGAATAAATGTTAACAGAGTAGTTAAATATTCCTTGACCTTAGGGGGTTTGTATTGGATCCAGGCAGTCCTGTTTTTAAAGCTCCTCAAGTGACTCTATTGCACAATTGAGATAGAGAGGTTGATGCTGAGGTTTTACTAAGATAGATGAATATTGGTTTTTTGTTGTTGTTGTTGTTGTTTTGTCACCCTGGGTAGAGTGCTGTAGCATCACAGCTCACAGCAACCTCCAACTCCTGGTCTTAAGCAATTCTCTTGCCTCAGCCTCCCAAGCAACTGGGACTTAACAGGTGCCTACAACACCCAGCCATTTTTTGGTTGTAGCTGTCATTGTTTGGCAGGCCCAGGCTGGATTCGAACCCACCAGCTCTGGTGTATGTGTCTGGTGCCTTAGCTACTTGAGCTATAGGAACCAAGCCAATAGATGAATATTAACTGAGTAATTTTTATACTTCCTTTCTCCCTCAAGTGGAATAGTACATAGTGATCAAAGTCCTCATCTTACCTTTAGTACACATTGATTACACAACCTTGCAACTGGCATTTTCCCTCCATAAAATGCAGAAGGTAATAAAATTAATAGGTTTTATCCAGTAGCACAAGAGCTTAGGAAAATAAGTGAGAGAATAATTAACAATCAGAGTCCAAATCGTGAACTTTGTTTAGAAATGATCTGGCAAATATAACTTCCTATTAAAGAATTGTGGAATTGACTATACTGCTTGTTAAGAGTATTAGTATATTTGCCCAATGTCCTCATGTAATATCCTTGAAAATTTTTGATAGTAGTTTTTTTATTTGTTTTTTGAGACAGAGCCTCAAGCTGTTACCCTGGGTAGAGTGCAGTGGCATCACTGCTTACAGCAACCTCCAATTCCTGGGCTCAAGCGATTCCCCTGCCTCCACCTCCCAAGTAGCTGGGACTACAGGCACCTGCCACAATGCTTTTCGGCAATTTTTTGGTTGTAGCCGTCATTGTTGTTTGGCAGGCTTGGGCTGGATTCGAACCTGCCAGCTCAGGTGTATGTGGCTGGTGCCTTAGCCACTTGAGGCATAGACGCCAAGCCTGATAATAGTTTTGAGTAATTTATATATTCAGTTTTTACCAGATAATAAAAATTGGTATAATTCCCTAACTTACTCTTTTATGTCCAGTACACTCACTAAACATGAGACCTAGATGATCTATCTATTTACCTCTCCATTAACATATATTTATGTTAATGTATATTTTGTATGCTACTTATATATTTTAAAAAACCAGGAAATAAAAATTTAAGTAAAGAGCTTAACGTAACTCAAAGCAATATGTTTCAGTATGAGTGGAAGAAGGAAAAAGAAGATATGAAAGTCCACGATTGGGGAAGCTCCCTAAACAGTCTTCCAATTCACTTTTGGCTAATTTGATGGCCTGTCAGAGATACCTGAATATTGAAAGATAAGGGTATCTTGCTCATGTTTTCCACTCTTTAGACATGACACTACTATTCTTCTGGAGGCTAATGTAGCACTTTTCCAAATTCATAATCAGTAAAAATTATAATAGAAATATAAACTGTGTTCTCTGCTCTTGGGTTCTTTGGTAACGGTCTGAGATGGTGGATTCCCAAAACACCTAGGGAGAACACAGTGGACATAGAAAAATATCAGAGACAAGTAAAAGTTAAACTTTATAATATTAACCACAATTCAGTAGGAATTTAGCCTGTTGTTAATGTATTCTACAAATATTTATTGACATCTATCACAAGCCAGGTTCTGGGCTAGGGGCCAAAGGTACAAAGGTTAATAAATAAGTTAGCCTGCCCTTGAGGTGCTCAAAGACACAGGCATGTAACCCTGATCATGATTCGGTAGTCACCACAACAGCTAAAAGACCTGAAAGGAAGGACGTTTGGAGAATACTTAGAGATCTAAAAATTGACCTGCCATTCGATACTATAATTCCTTTACTAGGTATATGCCCAGAAGACCAAAAATCACATTATAACAAAGATGTTTGTACTAGAATGTTTATTGTAGCCCAATTCATAACTGCTAAGTCACAGAAGAAGCCCAAGTGCCCATCGACCCATGAATTTATTGATAAATTGTGGTACATGTATACCAGGGAATATTACACAGCCTTAAAGAAAGATGGAGACTTTACCTCTTTCATGTTTACATGGATGGTGCTGGAACATATTCTTCTTAGCAAGGTATCTCAAGAATGGAAGAAAAAGTATCCAATGTACTCAGCCCTAATATGAAGCTAATTTATAGCTTTCCATGAAGGCTATAAACCAACTATACCCCAAGAATATGGGGAAAGGAGCAAGGGAGAGGAGGGGAGGGGCAAAGGAGGGTAATTGGTGGAGCCACACCTACAGTGCATCTTAGAAGGGTACAGGCGAACCTTACTAAATGCAGAATACAAATGTCTTTATACAATAACTAAGAAAATGCCTTGAAGGCTATGTTAATCAGTTGGATGAAAATAGTTCAGATTATATATGAAACCAGCACATTGTATCCCTTGATTGTACTAATGTACACAGCTATGATTTAATAATAAAAATAAATAAATAAAAGACCTGAAAGTACAAGGTACAATGGAGAGTCAGAGAATGGACTGGAATAATGTTGGGTTTTATGGAGCTAAAAATGCTTTGCATTATAAATGCAGGCTTTCAAAGGCATTTTTGTTCTGTTTTGTTTTGCTTTGCTAGAAATTATTTAAAATTTGACTGAGATGAGACTAACCACAGGAAAATATGGTGGAGAGACTAAAGACTGGGTCATTGTGCTTTGATCTTTTTGAATACTTGATAAAAGAATTCTGGAAGTAAAGTAAAAAATTCTTAGTAACAAAGTTCTAAGAATATCCATAATTTTCTAAAGAGTTTTTGTTGTTTAAGAAAAGTTCATGTTTGAAGTTTTCTTTTTCTTTTTTTTTCAGACAGAGTCTCATTTTTTCACCCTTTGGTAGATTGTATGGCATCATAGCTCACAGCAACCTCAAGCTCTTGGGCTTAAGTGATCCTCTTGCCTCTGCCTCCCAAGTAGCTGGGACTACAGGTGCCCGCCACAATGCCCAGCTAGTTTTTAGAGATGGGGTCTTGCTCTTGCTCAGGCTGGTCATGAACTCGTGAGCTTAAGCAATCTACCTGCCTCAGCCTCATATTTAAAGTTTTCACTTTAAAAAAAGAGAAATGTGTAACACTGTACTCTAGGTGTAAACAAAGATATGGGGGTAAGTGAAACATGGAACAGACACCTGAAAAAAAATTTTTAATGGCTTAAAAAATTGAGTGTCTTCAAGTCCTTGACAATCTATTTGACAAAGAAGACCTTGTAGAAACATGGAAAAATATGTAGAACAATGTAAAAAATTATAGCCAGGCACGGTGGCTCACTCCTGTAATCCCAGCACTTGGGAAGCCAAGGTGGGCAGATTACCTGAGCTCACGAGTTTGAGATCAGCCTAAGACAGAGCAAGACCTTGTCTCTAAAAAAATAGCCAGGCGTTGTGGTGGGCGCCTGTAGTCCCACTACTTGGGAGGCTGAGGCAAAAGAATCGCTTAAGCCCAAGAGTTTGAGGTTGCTGTGAGCTATGACGCCATGGCACTATACAAGGGTGACCAAGTAAGACTCAGTCTCAAAAAAAAAAAAAAATTATGTAGATACATGATGATGACAGCTATATAAAAAATGAGAGGGACCCATGACCAAGTATTGGAGTAGGTCACAGGGCTGTGGTAGTGATCCCCAGTGGTACTTTACTCTTCTGTAAACTAGCTTTAATATTTGGTGAAAATAACATCTCAACAGAGGCAGAGAGCCCATACTATAAATTCTCCTTCATGTTCGAAAAGGTTTTATTATTTTTTTGTTGTTAAGTGGGGATATATGTGTATATAAGCATGTTTTAGAATATGGTTTCTCAACAAGTCACTATTAACTGTTTCACATTTTTGAGAACAGGGTCTTGCTCTGTTGCTCGAGCTAGAGTACAAAGACTTGATTGGTCAAAGCTCACTGCAACCTCAAACTTCTGGGCTCAAGCAATCTCCCTGCTTCAGCTAGGCCTACAGGGTAGCTAGGCCTATAGGCACGTGCCGCTATGATGGCTCATCTTTAAGTTTTTTGTAGAAATGGGCTGTCACTAGGTTGCCCAGACTGGTCTCGAATGAACACTTGGCTGTAAATGGTTCTTCCACCATCCTGGTCCTACGTACTAGATGACAGCAGTACTTGCCCAGTTGTAACAATCAAAAATGTCTCCAGACATAGCTGAGTGTTCCCTGTGGGCAAAATCACTCTCAGCTGAGAACTATTATTTCAGAGGATACCTTTCCTAAAGAGTTTTTCTGTTAAAATTATTTATAAAAAAAGAAACTTTGTTGTGTGCCCAGTGTATTTATTTCTATTCAATTGGCATTTACAGGATGTCTGTCATACTCTGGGCACTGTGCTGAGATAAAATGTAGCATTCACATGTATGCATTATTCTTTTTTATTTTATTTTTATTTTTTGTAGAGACAGAGTCTCACTTTATCGCCCTCGGTAGAGTGCCATGGAGTCACACAGCTCACAGCAACCTCCAACTCCTGGGCTTAGGTGATTCTATGTAGTCCCAGCTACTCAGCCTCCTGAGTAGCTGGGACCACAGGCGCCCACCACAGCGCAGGCCACAACACCTGGCTATTTTTTTGTTTTGCCGAGGCCGGGTTTAAACCTGCCACCTTCAGTATGTGGGGCTGGCACTGTACTCGATGAGCCACAGGTGCCGCACCCTTATTCTTCTTTTAAACACTAACAATTATTTTCAGTGACAGCAAGGAGGTTTGGCTTCATATGTTTAAAGAAGAATGCGTAGTTTTAGTTCTTGAACTACTTGCTGTTCTTGGTTAAGTTTAAGGAATACCAAAAACCTGTTTAGAGCTTGGTAGTTATGTATTTATGAAAAAACAGACATGTGGCACTACTGTGTTTAATCCAGTATTTTAAGTTATTGTGGTGCAGTGGCCATTTCCAGACTTGGTGTCCTTCCCTAGAGAGAAGGCCCCTGGCAGAGTGTGAACACACTGGGTCAGAGGCTCCTGGCGTTTCTGGGGGTCACAACCTCATATTCATTACTCTGCCCAGAGAAGGGATGGGGACTACAGAGAAGGTTCTAGGGAGAGGGAGAGTACGGAAGGTTTTCCTTTGCTCCATGTATGAGAGAAAAGTACAACACTAAGAAGGAGGAACCGTTAATGTGAGAATTTCTGCTTCCCATGTATCCTCACGGCTTGTAGAACATACCTTCAGCTCTGGGACCAGCAGCTTGAGGGAGGCAAATTCAGTCAGGTACTGTACTCACCATACTCATTGTTTTTCATACATCTCTTTTTACCCTCATCATGAGTGGCTCTTATTATTATCGTTCCCATTTTGCAGATCAAAAAACAGAGGCAGAGAAAGGTTAAATAATTTTCCCGAGTCACACACCCCTAAGTGGCTGACTTAGGGTCCCACCCAGGTCTACCTGACTACAGAGCCTTGCTCTTGCCATCCCCACGATTAGACGAGTCTCTTGTGTGTCTCATGGTGCCCTGTACTTCCCAGTTGGTAACATGCATCACTCCTGTTGTAATTCATTCTATGCCTGTCTTCCTCGCTAGACTGCGAATTCTGTGAACTCTTCACCCATTCTGACTCACCCCCTGCCTAGCACATGGGACGCATCAATCAATATCTTTTAGTGAATGTGAAAATCAATTGTGGCAAAATCTCCTAAGAGTTCTGGTTAACCAACAGTGACATATTTCATGTTTTCAGTCATGGGGGAAGGATGGACAGGGTATATAAAGTGAATGTGGTGAAACTGGAGTGACTAGGCATCCATTAGGAACAACTGAAGAGGGCCTGTGGGTTGAGTGCTGCAGTGGATGACCATAACTTCTGTAGTAAGTCCAGGTGCTTCAGAAGGAATCTCCCGTTTCTTCATGGATAATTTTAGAACTTTCTACATCAGTTGCTTTTACTTTACTGAACTCTTATCTATAGCAGAAGGACAAATGAACAATTAGGACTGATAGGGCAGGGCTGTCATATTAATAAACTGCCACAAGATGGGAGTATTTTAAAACTTTACTCTGATTTTCTGATCATTAGTCTTTTGTGGGTCGTAAAGTGATGGAACCTCAGTGCCCCACGGCAGGACACTGAAACTCAGAAAAGCAGATATCACTCTGTTTTTGATGTTAGAAATTTGATTCACAGGAGATTGCCAAAGGGAAATAGGTGTTAAAGCAAGAGAACTAAAGCTGTCTGTTTGTTATGTACAGCATTTAGAAAGAAGCTTGTAGTATAAAATGAAAAATTGGGACTTAAATGAATGCATTCTTTTTCTTTTGCTTCTAAGGCCCC
The DNA here is from genome assembly GCA_963573935.1 of Arctocebus calabarensis. Taxonomy (NCBI): domain Eukaryota; kingdom Metazoa; phylum Chordata; class Mammalia; order Primates; family Lorisidae; genus Arctocebus; species Arctocebus calabarensis. Next base: position 9,596 of record CAUYON010042697.1, read on the forward strand.
CCCAAATTGAAACCTTTTCACAAGTCATCATTTTTTTGACCTTTGTTTGCAGTGTAGAAGTTCAGTTAAAGTCCATCGAAAGCTGCTACTGTAGAACTTTCTCTATTGTCTCTGGTCCCTCAGGAAAATAGCGAGTGTGTCATTTTTAAGTGTTCTGGGACAGAAGTTACAGTTACAGAAATTCAAATTGCCATCAGTGCAGGATACCAAGTTAGAAAGGAACAAAGAGCTGATGGGCAGTGAAGTGTGTATTTTAGCTAATGTAGAAAAAGGCCCATTTGCAAAGAAATCTATTACCAGTAGATGGTGAGCTTGGCTACAATGTGGGATGCTTTACTGCTTTTAAAGACTCTTACCCAATGGTCACAGGAAGCTATAGAAGGACAAGGATGGAAATTTGGCCAGACCGGATAGAGAAAGAACTAGCAGGCACTTGAGGTTTCTGCAGCCAAGGAGGCAAATCCAGGAAGCCCAGCAAAGACCTTGATCACCCTTTCAATCACCGTTGAGGCCTGTGATCTCAGACTCTGCTGGAAGGGACTTAAATACTTCCCAGTTTCTATCACATGTTGTGTGCCTGCGTCTGTGGAGCAGCTTTCGCAGAGACTATTCAACAGGCCATGCATGGGAAGTGCTTGAGTTCAATCCCCCACTCTGTCACCCTCAGTAGAGTACTGTAGTGTCACAGCTCACAGCAACCTCAAACTCTTGGGTTTAAGTGATTCTTTTGCCTCAGCCTCCCAAGTAGCTGGGACTTGCCTCAAAACCCACCTATTTTCTTGTTGCAGTTGTCATTGTTGTTTAACTGGCTTGGACTGGGCTCGAACCTGCCAGCCTCAGCGCATGTGGCTGGCGCTGTACCCATGGTGCTATGGGTATCGAGCTGAGACTCTGCATTTCTAACAAATTGTCTCAGTGATGGTGCCAGGATGCTGACCCAGCACAGCACTCTTTAATTGATTGGTTGCTGTTCTTCCTTAGAAACCTTGCAGCATTATACTTCCTCTGCTAGACAATGGTTTTCCCTGTCGGCAGTGTGTTAAAGGGATAATAATGCTTTGTCTTCGTTATGGGTAGGTTAAAGCATGATCTTTGAGCCATGCAATAAAAAGCTAACATCTATCCAGTACTTCCTGCGTGTTTGGCACTGGAATGAATACTTTATGTAAATTACTAGATTTCACCTTTTTTTTTTTTTTGAGACAAGGTCTCACTCTGTAGCCCAGGCTAGAGTGCAGTGGGGCAATCATAGCTCATTGCAGCCTTAAACTTGTGGGTTCCGGTGATCCTCCTGCCTCAGCTTCCCAAAGTGCTAAGATTATAGGCATAAGACTTGGCGCCCATAGCACAGTGCCATGCCACATACACCAAGGCTGGCGGGTTCGAACACAGCCTGGGCCAACTAAACAACAATGACAACTGCAATTAAAAAATATATATATATCCGGGCGTTGTGGTGGGTGCCTGTAGTCCTAGCACCTGGGAGGCTGAGGCAAAAAAATTGCTTAAGCCCAAAAGTTTGAGGTTGCTGTGAGCTGTGACATCATGGCACTCTACTGAGGGTGACCTAGTGAGACTCTGTCTCAAAAAAAAAAAAAAGAAAAAAAAAACATTACAGGCATGAGCCATGACATTCTGCTGATCTAATCTTTAAAAAAAAATTAAGTAAAAACAAACAAAAAAGAACATTGTATTATGTTTGGGTTTTCAGGAAATGAGTATTAATTTCCTAAATGATTTCTTTTTCTGTATGTCTACTGAGCTTCTGTAGATTTGAATGAAATGCTCTTTTAAAAAAAGCTTGGTCGGTTTCCTGGTAGGATTTTTATATCAGATGATAGTTTAAAAATCATGACTAATTTTTCACACTAACCACTAATTTTATGTTTTATACAATTACATGGAACATGTTTCAAAAGATTTTTAATAAGTGGACAAAGCCTGTAGTCCCAGCTACTCGGGAGGCTGAGGCAAGAGAATCGCTTAAGCCCAAGAGCTGGAGGTTGCTGTGAGCAGTGTGATGCCACGGCACTCTACCCAGGGCGATAAAAGTGAGACTCTGTCTCTACAAAAAAAAAAAAAAAAAAAAAAATAAGTGGACAAAATGTTTAATTTGCATAACTCAGAGAAGTGAATTATGAATTTCTTGTTTTTTATTTTTATTTTTTGCAGTTTTTGGCCGGGCCGGGTTTGAACCCACCACCTCTGGTATATGGGGCCAGTGCCCTACTTCCTTTGAGCCACAGGCGCCACCCAAATTTCTTAATGTAAAATTATAATTCTTCTGAGTTTCGGGAGCACAAGGATAGTAAGTTTGGCCAAAGCAAAAATGCATTTGTCTTAAGACCTCTTTAGACTTCAAAATCTAACTAGTGAGCATTTTGTTGATTAAAAACTGATTTTTAGTAGTGCCCCATAGCTCAATGGGTATGGTGTTGGCCACATACACCAAAGCTGGAGAGTTTGAACCGAGCCTGGGCCAGCTAAAACCATGACAATTGCAACAACCAAAAAAATGGCATTGTGGCAGGTGCCTATAGTCCTAGCTACTTGGGAGGCTGAGGCAAGAGAATCTCTTAAGCCCAAGAGTTTGAGGTTGCTGGAGGTGTGACACCACAGCAATCTACCCAGGGTGACACCTTGAGACTCTGTCTCAAAAAAAAAAAGTTAAAAAATAAAAAACTTATTTTCATTCTCAAAAGGAAAACTCATATTTCTTTCTGTCTTTCTTTTTTTAGAAACAGAGTCTCACTTTATCACCCTCGGTAGAGTGCTGTGGCGTCATAGCTCACAGCAACCTCCAACTCCTGGGCTTAAGCAATTTTCTTGCCTCAGCCTCCCGAGTGCTAGGACTACAGGTGCCTGCCACAATGCCCAGCTATTTGTTGTTGTTGTAGTTTTGGCTAGGGCCGGGTTTGAACCCACCACTCTTGGTATATGGAGCAGGCGCCTTACCCACTGAGCCACAGGCACTGCCTGAAATCTCATATTTCGTGTCCAATTTTTTCTTTTCTCTTAAGAGGAATGTGGCTATATACATGTATGTATGCATGTATGTAGCTTCACAATAAAACTTTGACTTAAGTGTTATTTTATTTATTTATTTATTTTTTACTTAAGTGCTATTATCCCTATTTTGAGGACGTGGAACCTAAGGCTCCATAAGATTGAATGGCTTGCCCACTCTTGTACTGCTACTAGGGGAGCTGCCCCAGGATAGAAATTCAATTCTGTTCCCAAAGCTCACACTTATCTTTTAACATTTTATTTTGAAAAATTGAAACCCTATGGAAAAATTTCAGAATGGTACAATAAACTCATATCCCTTTCCTCTAGAGTCATCAGTTGTTAACATTTCCTACATTTATAAAGCCCTCATTCCTTTTTTTTTTGAGACAGTCTCACTATGTCGCCCTGAGTAGGGTGCCATGGTGTCACAGCTCACAGCAACCTCAAACTCTTGGGCTTAAGCAATTCTTTTGCCTCAGCCTCCCAGGTAGCTGGAACTACAGGTGCCCACTACAATGCCCAGCTATTTTTTTTATCATACTTGTCATTGTTGTTTGGCAGCCCTGGGCTGGATTTGAACCCACCAACTCTGGTGTATGTGGCTGGCACCCTGGCCTCTTGAGCTATAGGTGTCAAGCCCTCTCTTTTTAATTTTTTCATCTGTGTACAGGCCTGACATTGTTAAAAAAGAACAGAGTTCTTAATCTGTAAGGGTATACAAATATTTACAACGGAGGATTTAAGAAATGAGATTATGTGAAATGATGTATTTATTCTTTTTTTTTTTTTTTTTTTTTTAGTAATCTAGTGACTGAGCAGCCTAAAGGCGGGGACTGATATTTATTCTTTCCGCAAATGTGTATTGCGCTCCTATCATCCTGAGATGAGTACCAAGCATTGTTATAAGCCTGGACAAAGCAAGACAGCATAACCTGTGCCCTCAGAGAGTTTAGAGTGACAAGTGGGGAGGCCAGACAGTAAAGGGCATACCAGGTAATTTTGGGAGGTTTGAACACTGAGGAAGAGACAGCACCTTTGGTCAGAAGTGGTCTGAGAAGGCTTTCTGGAGGAGTTAACTCTGACCTAAAGCCCTTCCCACAGAAGGGAGTGAACCCTGCCAAGACAGGGGAGGAGCAGTCCAGCCTACCCCGAGTGACTGTTGAACTTCTCTTGATCCAAGATGGCAAGGGAGATTGGAGGGTTTCCTTTTGTGGAGATTGTTTTTGAAGAGAGCTCACACACTCTCAAATAGACCAGACATTAATCTGACAAAGGACAGGTCAGGCCAGCCAGTTTCTCAGAGTCTGTTTTTGCTTTGTGCATCTATAATTCTCCATCCGGTGCCGTTAGCATGGATTTCTGAACAACAATCTTTATAAAAGTGCCTTGAATTCCTTGGCAATTATTACCTTTTAAGCATGTAACTTTTAATATTAATAAACTACTTTTTAAACTAATGGTAGTTGCTGTCCACGAAAGTATGATCTCAATAATGTTTATTTTTAATTAAGAAACTGGATGAAGACATGCATCAGAAAATTGCAAGGGAAATGAACCTCTCCGAAACGGCTTTTATCAGAAAACTACACCCAACAGATGACTTTACAAAAAGT
>CAUYON010042703.1:0-41258 GCA_963573935.1 Arctocebus calabarensis
GCCCGCCAAACAACGATGACGGCTGCCACCAAAAAATGTCCGGGCGTTGTGGCAGGCGCCTGTGTAGTCTCAGCTACTTGGGAGGCAGAGGCAAGAGACTCGCTTGAGCCCAGGAATTGGAGGTTGCTGTGAGCTGTGATGCCATGGCACTCTATCCAGGGTGACAGCTTGAGGCTCTGTCTCAAAAAAAAAAAATTCGTATTGCACCACCAGACCTTGCATTGCCTCAGAATTATCTTACTAAATATCACTTCTGTAACATAGACTAATAGAATCCCAGATATCAGAAAGTTTACTGCTTTTTTTTTGAGACAGTCTCACTTTGTTGACCTTGGTCGAGTGCTGTGGCGTCACAGCTCACAGCAACCTCCAGCTCTTGGACTTGGATGATTCTCTTGCCTCAGCCTCCCAAGAAACTGGGACTGCCGGTGCCTGGCTATTTTTTTTGTTGCAGTTTGGCTGGGGACCAAGTTTGAACCTGCCACCCTCCGTATACGGGGCCGGCGCCTTACTCACTGAGCCACAAGTGCCACCTTTTTTCTTTTTCTTTTTTTTGAGACAGATTCTTCTTACTCTGTTGCCCTGGGTAGAGTGCTGTGGCATCACAGCTCATAGCAATCTCCAACTGTGGGCTGACAGCAATCCTCTTTCCTTATTCCCTCTAGTAGCTGAGACTACGGGCTCCCGCCACTACACCTAGCTAGTTTTTTCTATTTTTTAGTACAGATGGCATCTTGTTCTTGGCTTCGACTGGTTTTGAACTCCTGACCGCCTCAGCCTCCCAGAGTGCTAGGATTACAGGCGTGAGCTGCCACACCCAGCAAGTTTACTGCCTTTTGAGGGCAGACTATCATTAATCTTGTTTACAATATCAAATGTAATTCAAATACATTTAAAAATGAGAACATACATGTATTAGTGAAGACTGCTTGATGATGGATAATTAATAGAAGTTGAGGATTTAAAATCTTTTTGATTATTAAAAAAAAAAAAATTGTAGGCTCAGTGCCTGTAGCTCAGAGGCTAGGGTGCCGGCCACATACACTGGAGCTGGCAGGTTTGAATCCAGCCCAGGTCTGCCAAACAATGACAACTACAACCAAAAAATAGCTGGGCGTTGTGGCGGGTGCCTATGGTCCCAGCTACTTGGGAGGCTGAGGTGGGAGAATTGCTTAAGCCCAGGAGTTTGAGGTTGCTGTGAGCTGTGACGTCACAGCGCTCTACTGAGGGCAACATAGTGAAACTGTCTCAAAATAAATAAATAAATAAAAATAAAATAAAATGAAAAAATTACAGTTACCTAGATGAGTACTAATATTTTATTACAAAAGGATGATGGTAGAACTGTTTATATGCAGGACTTTTAAAAAATGTTAAAACTAAAAGTTTTTAGAAATTTGAGATGATTCTTTCCTCATCAGTTTAAAAGAGGAAATACGTCTGTTTATCAATACTTAATTTGTGTCATGTATCATGGTGTGTTATTATAATTATTGCTTTAACCCAAAAAGCACATTTTTTAAAGATGCGTTTTTTCATGTAAATAACTTTCCATTTGAAAAAATTAATACTCCAAACTCCATTCCCTAAGCATACTATTTTTTTTTTCCCTGAAGGCTCTTCTGAACTTTAATAATCTTCAAATCATTTTGCTTAAGAGTGTTATCTTTTCAAACACTTATTCTCACCTAGGAGGCACTGGAATAATAGTGTTGCCTGCATCCCACTCTAGTTGTTAGTTCAGAATGTCTGGGAATGGAGCCCAAGCACCCAGTACATTTTAAAATTCATGGGTGATGTAAGAAGGAGGCAGTTGAGACCCACTGATGTAAACCTTGGACCTCCAGAGAGCAGAGAATGAGTCATCATCTTTGGGCACCTCGCATACGCCTGGCACAGAGTGGGTGCTTTGACAAATAAAATTTTATTTTGGCGTTCTGATTGTGTAAGTCTAAGATATATAATTTTAAAGAAAGAGTTGTGCTAAATGCTTTTTTGTTCTACTTTTCTGTGAAGGGCCGAGATGGACGGAAAAATGTAATTCCCTGTGTTCTGTCTATAAATGGGGATCTAGACCGAGGCATGCTGGCCTACCTCTATGATTCTTTCCAGCTGACGGAGAATTCCTTTGCAAGAAAGAGAAATCTTCACAGAAAGGTGCTTTTGCTATTTCAGAGATAGATTTGGGGACAAAAAATATGCTTTCTATTCCTTTTTTTATGTTAGTGTGCTTGGTTTCTACTATAAACTCTGAATAATTTCTTTTAGCACATGTAGTTGAAGTATTTATTGTTTTTTGTTGTTGTTGTTGTTTGTTTTTTAAATCTGGCCACAGGGATAATAGTAAGCTTTCTCACAGAATAGAACCATGGTATCCTTCATTTCTGTTTGATCACGTGCTGACAGTCTCTCTCTGATTCTGAAACCTTGAGCTTTTCCATCATTGGCTTCATTTGTATCAAAAACTTGACTGCTGATGAGTAGGCATGAGACTGACCAGCAAGACCTATTAGTATTGACCTCTCTGCCCCAGGAATCTGGCTCCTGGTCTTATTACACATGGTGGTCAGTGGACCTTCTGTGATCCCATTCTGCTAAATCACAGGGGATCCACTGACCAGCTAGATATGGGTGCCTGGGCCAAGGGAAAGGCTGATTTTAGCACATGAACATTCAAAGAAAATCAAGAAAGAGGAGGGTTTATAGGAGAGGAAAGAAATGACTAACAGAGCAAGATGTTGGAGGAAATGGGAGGGGTTGATACAGGCAAGAACACAAGTGGGGGGATTTGTCTAGAGACAGTTTATTTGAAACAACAGGAAAGAAAAGGGATAGTGTTGTTATGAATGAATTCCTTGAGCTGGTAAGCCTTTGCAGGATGTTTTATTCACACCCTATATTTTCTCAGGAAATTAGGAGGCAAGGAGACTAGTTTAAAATGTGGAGGAGTAAGGGTTAAGTGGCAAGAGTGTGGAATACTCATGCTCCCCTTGAATGTAAAAGGAAGCTGCCCCAAATCAAAAGTTTTAACAAGAAATGTTGAATTGTGAGTGCTCAGCTGAGAATGGGCACCATGGGTTTGTGGCACTCTTCAAGTGATCCCCATGCCTCAACCTCCTGAGTAGTGGGACTGTGGGAGTGTGCCACCACTCCCAGTTAATTTTTTAATTTTCCTATTGCTCAGGCTATTCTTGAACTCCTGGATGCAAATGATCCTCCTGCCTCAGCTTCCCAAAGTGCTAAGATTACAAGAGTGAGCCCTCATGTCCTGCCCCTTTCTTATACCTTCATCCAAACTATTAGCAAATTCCATTTGACTTTGACTTCAGAATATATCCTGAATCTGACCACTTCTTACCCCCTCCAGTGCTCACACCCAGACTAAGCCACCATCATCCCTGACTGTCCTCTCAGGGTGGCCCTGTTCAGAGGCATATGCTATGTTGCTTCCCTGGAGAGCCCTGGAAGCTCTTCATCTCACTGAGAAGACTGAAGCCCTTTCCTTTTTGACCTGCTACTATTCGTCACTCAGTCACCTAGAAACACTGATCTTCTGGTGGTTTCTGGAACATGCCAGGGAGACTCCCAGCCCAGAGCCTTGTCATTTGTTCTCCGCTTTGCCCAAGATGCTCTTCCTCTGTCATCCACGTGTTTTCTTTCCCTGCCTCCTTTCAAACCTTCGCTCAAGTGTCACCTCAGGGAGAGGACCTTCTCTAATCACCCTAGGTAAAATTGCTGACAGCTTTCTACCAACCTGCCCCTGGCCAGCACTACCGATCTTCTCCTTTTTTTAGCCCTTAACCACTTTCACATTTATTTATTTGTTTATTTATTTATTTTGTTTATTATCGGTTTCTTTCTGCCAGGAGGGACAGTAGTTTTTGTCCCAGCACCTAGAACTCTTCTTGCATTGCACAGCCGTTGACAAATGGGTGGATGGAGGGATGAATTTGCAGAGTGGGATTGCACTGTCATGTGGTGTTCTATGACCTCAGCAGTCTTCCATTCTCATACAGAATATCTTAACTATTTAAGAAACTGTGTGTGGCCCAGCACCCATAGCTCAGTGGTTAGGGTGCTGGCCACATACACTGGGGCTGGTGGGTTCAAAACGGCCCAGGCCTGCTAAACAACAATGACAACTATCAGAAAAAAATAGCCAGGCATTGTGGTGGGCGCCTGTGGTCTCAGCTACTTGGGAGGCTGAGGCAAGAGAATTGCTTGAGCCCAAGAGTTTGAGGTTGCTGTGAGCTGTGATGCTACAGCACTCTACTGAGGGTGACATAGTGAGACTCTGTCTCTAAAAAAAAAATAAAGAAACTATCTGAGTTACACTTGTTATAGTTAAACAAAATGTACTTTTTCTCCCTTGTCCTGTTCTCTCCCTCCCCACTTTAATTGCCTTAGGTACTTAAACTCCACCCTTGTCTAGCCCCTGTTAAGGTGGCTTTGGATGTGGGAAGAGGCCCAACAGTGGAACTGAGACAGGTGGGTTAAAGGAGTTTAAATGTCCTGATTCTATAGGCTGAGTGTTCATTATCCAATACGCTTCAAACCAAAATTATTTTGGATTTTTTATTTGGGGGGGGGTTGTAATATTTGAAGGATATATACTGATTGAGCACCCTCTCATTTGAAAACCCCAAATCTGAAATGTTCCAATGAGCATTTCCTTTAAGCTCTAAAAGTTGCAGATTGTGGAGCTTTAGGGATTTGGGGTTTGGGGGATAGGGATGCTCAAATCACATAATCATTACACCAAGTAAAGTTAGGAGCTTGCCATTTAAAATTTGATTTTGGCTCACTTGCTCTTTAAAATGTTTTAATTAAATAATGAATCTATGGATAAATACTGTAGTTAATTTGAAGTGTAGTATATTAAAGATGCTGAATACAGTTCATTGAGTTCTGCTATTAAAGTGTGCCTACTCGTAATTTCATTTTTTGATAACTTGGTATAAGCAAATGTCCTAAGTCCTAATTTTATTTGGATTTTTCTATCTGTTCTATCAAATACTTTTGAGAAAAGCCGGAGGGTGGGTTTTGTTTCTTTCCCATCGACTTCTTCAACAGTCATCATTTCTGTCTGAGTGACACAGACCTATCCAGGACCTGAGTGAGGACAACTCTAAAGATTTTTTGAGTCCACGCAGCTTCCTGACCCTGGCTTCTCGGGAGAGGTCTGGAAATGTGGGAAAGGTGAACTCAGGACAGAAGAGATAATGGCTTATTTCTGCATTTCCTCTCAGGGAGAGCAGTCTCCAACACTTCTCCTTGCCAGGGCCATTTGGTAATGTCTGAAAATGTTTTTGCTGGTCACAAGGGTGGGGAATGCTGTAGGCATCTGATGGAGGCCAGGGTGCTGCCAAACATCCTATTCAGCAATGCCAAGGCTGAGAAGCCTGTTCTAGAGTGATAGTTCTAGGTTGCTAAGGGGTTTCAGTTTTTTTTTTTTTTTTTTTGTGCTTCACCATTGGTTTTTAAGAAAACACTTATGTTTACTATGCCATTTATTCATTAGTACTTCTGTATTTTCAGTCAGGCTTTTGTCTCCAGCCTTCTGCTGGTACTAGTCATTCTCTTGAAAGACTTTCTGGCTTCTAGAATACCACTCTCTTGGTTTTCTGCATACTTCTTTCTGTCCTGGCTTTTCAGTCTCTTCCTGACATGGTAGTATAACTTTAGGGCTCAGGTCTCACCTCTCAGATGAGTTTTGAGTTAACATAGCCCTTTGAACGTACTATTTTTTTTTTCTGAATAGAATCTTCTTTGATTATGTATGATTTTGAATGGTGATGATAACAAAATTTCTGTTTGCTATAAAAATGTCTCCCAGAACTTTTGCAGTTAGTATTCAACTTTGGAGTGCTTAATTTTTTTCATTTTCAGAGGAGTATAAAATTTTAACAGTATTTAATATATATAAATTATGTATATAATATGTGATTATATACATTTATAACATTAATGTCACATAATTAAAGGCATTTGTACCTATTTTAACTGGTCCATTATCCATTTTAGAGTTTGAAGATGGTGATTTGTAGCTTCACAAAAAAAGGATAATCATACTAGCTACTTTTAGTTCTTTTTTTTTAATTGTTTGGGATTCACTGAAGGTACAAAGAATTAGGTTACACTGATTGAATTTGCTAGGTAAAGTCCCCCAAGAGGTGTGTCACATACTGTAATCCCCCTCCCCATTCCCCTTCCCACCGCCTTGTATTAGCTCATCTACTACCTTCATATTAGAATTGAGTACACTGGATTCTTGCTTCTCTGTTCTTATGATGCTTTACTAAGAAGAATGCATTCCAACTCAATCTAGGTTAATAAAAAAGATGTAAAGTCTCCATTTTTTTAATAGCCAAATAGCATTCTATGGTATACTTGGAATAGCTTGGTATTCCGTTCCTGGGTTGGTGGGAATTTAGGTTGTTTCCACATTTTGGTGTTTATAAATTGAACTGTGATAAACCTTTGAGTTCAAATGTCCTTATGATAAAATGATTTTTTTTATCTGTGTAGATGCCTAGTAATGGAATTGCAGGGGATTACTTTTATTTCTTTCATATTTGAAGTGTTTATATTTTTCTCCAGGTTTGTCAAGGGATATCTAATGAATTACTAGAAAATGGGATTTCTGTGTGGCCTGGTTATTTGGAAACTGTATCATCCTCACTGGAACAACTTTATTCAAAGTAAGAATCATTTTCCTTGTGATTAAAAAATGTGTTTAGGGTGGACTCGGTGGCTGGCATCTGTAATCCTAGCACTCTGGGAGGCCAAGGCAGGTGGATTGCTCGAGCTCAGGGGTTTATGACAAGCCTGAGCAAGAGTGAGACCCTGTCTCCCCTAAAAATAGAAAAAACTGAGGCAAGGGGATCACTTGAGCTTAATAAGAGTTGGAGGTTGCTATGAGCTATGATGCAATGGCACTCTACCCAGGGTGACAGCTTGAGACTCTGTCTCACAAAAAAAAAAAAAAAGTGTTTATCCAGGGAGGCGCCTGTGGCTCATCGAGTAGGCGCCACTACTCGATGTAGTGTTTGCTATAGGTGGTGGGTTCAAACTTGGCCTTGGCCTAACTGCAAAACAGAAAAATAGCCGGGCGTTATGGCGGGCACCTGTAGTCCCAGCTACTTGGGAGGCTGAGGCAAGAGAATTGCCTAAGCCCAGGAGTTGGAGGTTGCTCTGAGCTGTATGATGCCACAGCATTCTACCGAGGGCGATAAAGTGAGACTTTGTCTCTTCAAAAAAAAGAAGTGTTTATCCAGAGTTTTTTTTCTGTTTTTTTTGTTTGTTTTGTTTTTTTTGAGACAGAGCCTCAAGCTGTCACCCTGGATAGAGTGCTGTGGCCTCACAGCTCACAGCAACCTCCAATTCCTGGACTCAAGCGAGTCTCCTGCCTCTGCGTCCCGAGTAGTTGGGACTACAGGTGCCTGCCACAACGCCTGGCCATTTTTTGGTTGCAGCCATCATTGTTGTTTGGTGGGCCCTGGGGCTGGATTCAAACTCTCCAGCTCAGGTGTATGTGGCTGGCGCCTTAGCCCGTTGAGCCACAGGCACCGAGCCATCTGGTTTTTTTTTTTTTTTTGAGACAGAGTCTCACTATGTTGCCCTGGGTAGAATACCATAGCATCACAGCTCACATCACCATCAAACTCTTCAGCTTAAGTGATTCTCTTTGCCTCAGCTTTCCTAGTAGCTGGGACTGCAGGCACCTGCCACGACGCCCAGCTATTTTTTGGTTGTTGCCATTGTTATTTAGTAGGCCTGGCTGGGTTTGAACCTTTTAGCCTTGGTGTATGTGGCCAGTGCCCTAACCATGAACTATGGGCATTGAGCCTATTCAGAGGTTTTTGATTGTGAGTTTATTTATGGTAACAGAAATAAATTTCTTCTAAATGTATATAAAATATGATTTTAAATGAATGCTCACTTTCCCTTTTATAGTACCTTGTATCCTTAGTTAATTAATACAACAGAGAACAGTATTCAGCAGCTGTTTTTGAGCACATCCTATGCAGAATACCAAGACTCAGTGTCATGAAGAATGTATACCTCAGTTTATCTAACATTTATCAGGGGTAAAGTTATGTATATAGCATGATTTGTTGAGTCAAGACTGAAGGAACATGAGTGGAATGCATTTCATTCAGAGACTGAGTGGAAGAGAATTCTATCCTGGAGGAAGAGAGTCTCAGGGACTGGAATCTCTGTTCACCTGATTGCTCACAACAGAAACCAGCAACCATGTTTTTTGTTGTTGTTGTTGTTGTTGTTGCAGTTTGACCAGGGCTGGGTTCGAACCTGCCACCCTTGGTACATGGGGCCAGCGCCCTACTCACTGAGCCACAGGCGCCGCACCAGCAACCATGCTTAACTCCTCCCTCTTCCCTCTTCCTTGTCCAGTCCCTCACCAAATGTTGCCAGCCTGCCTCCCAAATAGATCTCAAATCCATCTGTCTTCACCGCCACTCCCAAAGTTAAGGTCACAGATATCTCTTACCTGGACAATTAAAATAATCCCTTCATTGACTTCCCTGACTCTAGTTTTATACTCTATTTTTTTAACTTCTTTTTTTTTTTGTAGAGACAGAGTCTCACTTTATCACCCTCACTAGAGTGCTGTGCAGCAACCTCCAACTTCTGGGCTCAGGGGATTCGCTTGCCTCAGCCTCCCGAGTAGCTGGGACTATAGGCGCCCGCCACAATGCCCAGCTATTTTTTTGTTGCATTTTGTCCGGGGCTGGGTTTGAATCTGCCACCTTTGATGTATGGGACTGGTGCCCTACCTACTGAGCCACAGGCGCCGCCCTTTTGATAACTTGTTAAAATACAAGTTACCTGTACACTAGCAGGTTCGAATCCAGCCCAGGCCTGCCAAACAACAATGGCTGAAGCCAAAAAAAATAGCCAGATATTGTAACAGGTGCCTGTAGTCCCAGCTCCTTAGGAGGCAGAAGAGAATCGCTTGAGCCTAGGAGTTGGAGGTTGCTGTGAGCTATGATGCCATGGCACTCTACCCAAGGTGACAGCTCGAGGCTCTGTCTCAAAATAAATAAATAAATAAATACGCCTTCTAGATAATGTTCACAGAAAAACAGTTTTCTATAAATGGAAGTAGAGTAACAAATGGTTTTATCATATATAAAAGGAAGGGGTGATACTTGAATGTAACAATCCTCTCAGGTTCTAAAATCTTATCCTTTGCTTCACATGGACATTATCAAGTTACAGTTATATTGTAAAGGATCTATTTCCCGGGTTATTTTTATGCAAATATTTATTATATATTTAATTATGTTTTATGCACTTTGATTAGTAATGAGCAAAACAGGAAAATTTTCCTGGTTGTATGTCCCACAATCTAGTGGGACAAAATAGTAAGCAAGCAGATGGATAATTAAATTAGTTTTGATAGAGTCCTGCACAGAAAATAAAAGGTAATGAATTAGTGTGGTAATTCTGGGAAGGATGAGTGTGGATATACTGTTATTGTTATTGCTGAACCAGAAACTGTAAGTTAGCATACTAAATTATAAATGAAGCACGATTTTGTATAATTTGTTGTACACTGGATATTTATTGTTTGTTATAAGAGACTTTAGTCTAAAATAATTCTTCTTGAATTGCATCCAAGTATCAAAATGCTGAAGTTATTATGAGGTTCATCCATATCACCCCAAATGATCAGTTGAGGTACCAGTGTTTATTTCTCAGATTTTATTTTCTTCTATGACTTTTCAGCTGTTGCAATACATTAGAAACTCTGATAATTTTCCTTTGACTATGATTCAGAAACTTGTCAAGGGTTGTTGTTTTTTTGGGGGGGCGTCCAGCTCTGAAATTTTGATTTGAGTTCAAGACTCTTGAGAGCAGAGTGAACTCCAAAGTAACCAAAGCTGGTAATGTGGGGAGCTTACAATTCATGTCTGTGCTCATGTACTTGTTTAACTACTTTTTTCTTAGGTATGATGAAATGAGTATTCTGTTCACAGTTTTGATTACTGAAACTACTTTGGAAAATGGACTAATCCAACTGAGAAGTAGAGATACCACAATGAAGGAAATGATGCATATATCTAAATTAAAAGACTTTTTAATCAAGTATATATCATCAGCTAAGAATGTATAGATTTTTGTATTTGTATAATAAATGTTCTCTACTAATTTGGTTGTTTTATTTAACTTACATTATTTTTAGCCCCTTTGTACTTATGAAGTGGACATTTTTGGTGCTTTCTTTGATTCCATTTTTGGGTTTTTTAAAAATGTATTACTTTGTATCAGAGTATGTTCAGCTATAAGAAACAAAAGTCCTACTAAACTGGATTAGGCAAATTAAAGTTTTTCTTATAAAACAAAAATTCAGAGGGTAGACTGTCTAAAGCAGGAATAGCCGTTAATAGTTAAGGACCCAGGGACGATGACTTTCTGTTCTGCCATCTTTAATAAATTGGCTTTTATCTGTATGCTTCTTGCCTCACCATCACAGGTGGCTGCTGTATTTCAGGCCTTTTCATGCTTCGAGTTAGCTAGAAAGTCAAAGAGACAAGGGCTAGCCAGCTAAGACTATTCTAGTTTTAATTAGAAAATAAATTCTGGCTCAGTGCCTGTGGCTCAAGTGGTTAAGGCGCCAGCCACATACACCTGAGCTTGTGGGTTCGAATCCAGCCTGGGCCCGCCAAACAACAATGATGGCTGCAACCAAAAAATAGCTGGGCATTGTGGCGGGCGTCTGTAGTCCCAGCTACTTAGGAGGTGGAGGCAGGACAATTGCCTGAGCCCAGGAGTTGGAGGTTGCTGTGAACTGTGATGCCATGGCACTCTACCCAGGGCGACAGCTTGAGGCTCTGTCTCAAAAAGAAAAAAAAGAAAAGGGTCTTTATGGAATCTGCCACATTTATACTGTCAAATATCGAAGATTAACTGAAAACTAAATTTTAAAATGAACATTTATTGATTTTTGAAAAGCAAGCTAAGATAAATGTTAGAAGTAACCTAACTAGTGTGATTTATTTCATGTCTGGTTCTAATCGATACGTTTATAAGAAATCTCTGAACTTTTATGTGCTGATTTTTTGTGTAAATATCCCACTATTACCATCTTGACGAAAAGACCAACTGATAATTGGTGAAACATCTTGAAAATTTGGCTGATTTGTTTCAGTTGACTTTACTTTGTAGGGTTTTCTCTCGCTTTCTCTTTTTTTTTTCTGTTTTTTTCATATTATGGAGAATTTCAAACACAAACGTATACCGATTAGTGAAATTAATCCCAGTGCCTGTTACCAGGACCAGCCACAGCAACAATCAACCCATGACAAATCCTGACTGCTCCACCGATAACCTACCTTTTGTGTTATTTTGAAACAGATCACAGACATCACTTCATCTGTAAATATCTTAGTTAAAGATCTTTGCTTAACCACAATAACATTATCATACCTTAAAAGAAAATAACAAAATGATATTGAGGAATTTTTGAAAAAATTTTGAGGTATGACAGTGGTAGTATGGTTATGTTTTCTTTTTTTAAAAAATCTTCGATACGCTTGGCGCCTGTGGCTCAACGGACTAAGGCACCAGCCATGTACACCTGAGCTGGTGGTGTACAGCCCGGGCCTGTCAAACAACAGTGACGGCTGCAACCAAAAAATGGCTGGGCGTTGTGGCGGGCGCCTGTAATCCCAGCTACTTGGGAGGCGGAGCAAGAGACTCACTTGAGCCCAGGAATGGGAGGTTGCTGTAGGCTGTGAGGCCACAGCTCTCTATCCAGGGTGACAGCTTGAGGCTCTGACTCAAAAAAAAAAAAAAAAAAAATTCGATAGAGGGCGGCGCCTGTGGCTCATCGAGCAGGGCAGTGGCCCCATATACCGAAGATGGTGGGTTCAAACCCAGCCCCGGCTGAACTGCACAGCAGAAAAATAACCAGGCATTGTGGCGGGCACCTGTAGTCCCACTACTCGGGAGGCTGAGGCAAGAGAATCGCCTAAGCCCAGGAGTTGGAGGTTGCTGTGAGCTGTGTGAAACCACGGCACTCTACCCAGGGTGACAAAATGAGACTCTGTCTCTACAAAAAAAAAAATCTTTGATAGACACATAAAAGCATGTTGGGGTGAAATTATATATCTGATACTTTAAAATTGTCCTTTTATTAAGAAGTGGTGAGAGCTAGATGAAATAATAACATTGAGCTATTGAAGTAGGGTGACTGAAACATGAGGAGTCATAGTATATGTTGCTATCTTGATATTTGAGAATTTTTGTAATAAAAGCTCAAGAAAAGCTTGATGCCCGTAGCTCAGGGGTTAAGGCACTGGCCACATACACCAAGGCAGGCGGGTTCGAACCCAACCCAGGCCTGGTAAGTAACAATGACAACAACAACTAGTAAATAGCCAGGCGTTGTGACAGGTGCCTACAGTCCCAGCTACTTGGGAGGCTGAGGCAAGAGAATCACTTAAGTCCAAGAATTTGAGGTTACTGTGAGCTGTGATGCCACCGCACTCTACTGAGGATAACATGTCTCAAAAAAAAAAAAAAAACTTGAGAAAGAAGCCTTTAATATCAAATATCCACTTAGTTTTAACTGTTTCATAAAATTCTATAGTTTTCATCAGAATCTAAGTAAGGTTTACGCCTTGCTGAAATTTTTGAGTCTCTCTTATCCTGGAGATTCATGCTCTCCTTTTAAGTCAGTTAATTATTGTGGAGTTTTTCCCATTGTCTGGATTTTGTTTTTTGTATCTTCATGATATAGTGTAACCTATTCCTCTCTCTCCTATGTTTCCTGTATATAGAAAAATCCAGGGAAGGAGTCTGGCTCAGGTGTTGGATCCCAAGAGAGTGAGGGGCCTCTGCATGGGAGGCCTTTTTGGTGGGGGCTGGGGGGCAGTACAGGGTGCCCTGGTCCAAATAAGGTGAGAAGGAGTCTGCATGGAGATTTATGATGCACGGGATTAGTCAGATTCAGTAAATTTACTGGGGGTATTGGGGGCCCAGTTCTCACAGAGAAGACAGTTACAAAGAAGGAAAGGGGAGGAAACTAGAGTGTGGATGGTATTGGATTAGAGTTAGAGATTATCAGTGTGAACTCATGGTTTTCTTTTCTTTTTTTTTTTGAGACAGAGCCTCAAGCTGTCACCCAGGGTAGAGTGTCGTGGCATCACAGCTCACAGCAACCTCCAATTCCTGGGCTCAAGCGAGTCTCCTGCCTCTGCCTCCCAAGTAGCTGGGACTACAGGCGCCCGCCACAATGCCTGGCTATTTTTTTTTGTTTGGGTTGCAGCCGTCATTGTTGGTTGGTGGGCCCGGGCTGGATTCGAACCCGCCAGCTCAGGTTTACATGGCTGGCGCCTTAGCCCGCTGAGCCACAGGCGCCGAGCCCCAGCTTCAGACTCTTAACGCAGGATTTCTGGGTGGGGGCCTTGATGGCAGGAGGGGAGATGGCCACTACCTTGCACCACCAGATGCAAGTGGTGGGATGGCTGTCCCTGCCCTTGTTCTTGGGAGGCGGGAGGGAGGAAGGCCCAGGAGGGGTGAAGCCTCTGCCTCCTTGCCCAGCAGCCCTCCTCCCACACTGCTGACTGGACCTGCACCCCCTTTGCCCTCTGCCCAGGGTGGCATGGGGCCCTTGACCGTGGCTCATCACATCCTTGTCTCCTCCCCTATGCCACCCAGCTAACTGGAGCCCTGCATAGCCCTCTTCTTTTCTCTCCAGGTCTGACCCCCATGAGACCTCAGGAACCCCATTTTTCCCAAGGGGCCCTACTCCCACCTCCTGTTTCTTTCTGTTCCCTAGCCTGGGACACCCTGTTCCTGGGGATGCACTGGTATCCAGCGGCTCCTGCCACAAGCTCCTCTCTAATTCCTGTGTACAAGCAGCCTGTCCTCATCCTCCTCCTGCTCCAGCATCTTCTGTGGCTGCCCACTGCCCATGGCTAGTGATCAACTCCCCCATGGTCTGGCATCTCCTGCCCTTTCACAGCCACCTTCCTGCTCCCTCACACACCTGACGCTCTTTTCACATGTGTATTTAAGCAGGTGCTTGAGAGATGGTCATTTCTCTACCTGCCCCTCCCAGCTCACAGCATGGAGGCAGGGGCTGAAAATCTGAGAGACTGTGAGGACGAAAGGATGATGGGATTGGCCAAGAGGGGTGAGAGTGTGGTGGGTGGGAGTGGTAAGGATTCCCTCCAACATGAGGGGGGCGGGTGTTCTCCCACGGGGCCTGCCAGCCCCTTAGTTCTTTCTTTTGGGAGAAAGAACTAATAAAATATAAGACCTCTCTGCCCTTCCTTCGTCTTCTCTGTTCACCCCAGTTGCTCTCACCTCCCTGTGCCCCCCAGGACCCACACTGGTCCCTTCCTCCACACTTCCCCCAGTCTCAACCTTGGCCTTGGCCCGGAAGAAGGGGTAGCTGACGTTGCAGACTTTCCTGTGGAGTCTCCGTTCCTCATTCACACACTCGATGCTGCTGTCTGAGTCCTCCTGTGGGTGGGTGAAGGACATCAGGACAGCTGTTAGGCAGGGCCTGAGACCAGATCTAGGACACCCTTGCCCCAGCGTGTCCCCCAGGTGCTGCCACCACCCCCAACACCCATGTTGACTCCTGGAGCACAGTTTCACGGCACCACACAAGGAAGAGCGGGACGTGCTCAGTGCTGGGGGGCTGTAGAGAGGGTGGGCAGGAGCTTGCACGCATGGTTTATCATTCCCCCTGTATCAACTAAATGCTGGTCGTATCCATTTATAGGTGGGGACACTGAGGCCCAGAGATGGGAAGTGACTAGCTCAGATTCCTGGAAATTGGCGTGGAGCTGGCATTTAAAGCTGACTCCAATGCCTGTGCTTTTCCTACCTAAAAGTGGAAGCAGTGACTCTGTGGTCTCTGGTGAGCCTTTCTCCCTCTGCCTTCCTGGCCTCTGAGCAACTGCTGTTTATTGGAAGGATCTCTTTGAGACATTAAATGAGGTTTTCAGGATCTTGCATGATTTTGTAATCCAGAAAAACAGTGAGTAGGTTGGGGCTGACCTCCCTGGCAAGGGCTGTGAGGGACTTTTCTGAGGCTCTATTCTGCCCCAATCCAGGGCAGGGCTTGCTACAGGGGTCCAAGAGCTCCCAGGGCCATCAGACAGCAAGTAGGTTGAAGAGACAGCAGGGGACCTGGGATTTCCCTCACCACGTGACACTGATGTCCTCAGACATGTCTTGAGGGCCTTCTATGTGCTCAGTCTGGCCCAGGCCTGGGAACAGACATGGTAATTTAGGGCACTTGCCTTCAAGGAGTTGAGGGTTTGGACAGGGCAGGGCATTGCTCAGAGACTTGTGATTTCCTCAGAGCATGTGTAAACCTGTGCCAGAGGCTGTGCAGTGTGGAGGGGTCTCCATGGCCTCTTGGGGCTTCAGGAAAGACATCCCACGCTGCATGACACGAGGACTACGTGGTCACAAAGTGCAGGATCAGGGTCCGGCCTCCGGGTGAGTATTTGGCCCTGTTGCTTACTAGCGGTGTTGTACTAAGCAGGTCACTTAACCTCTTTTCATGCCTGTTTCCTCCTCTGCTCTCACTACTGCTGCTACCACCAGCACCACTGCTACCTCCAGAGGGTGTCGTAGGGTTAAAAGCACATTGAGTGTTAGCACAATGCTTGGGTATTTTAAGTGGGCAGCATGTGGGCAGTCGCCAAATGGGACCAGGAGCTTCTCCAGAAGAGGAGAAACAGAGTGCCAGGTACAGGACATGGTGGAGGCCAGCAGGGCCTTTGGTGGGGGTAGGAGGGGCTGAGGGGAGAAGTGGCAGGTGCTGGGTGGGGAGGGCCTTGAATGCCACAATGAGGTGTCTAGAATCTGTTTAGACAGCAGCTGGGAATGTCCAGATGTTTTAAAGTGGGAACGACCAGTTCTGAGTCGTGTCGGAAGGCCCTTCTGAGCAGGCCTGGGGGACGAACTACAGGGGTGTGCATGCGCTATGCGTGTGTATGCATGTGCTGTGTGTGTGTGTGCCTCTCACAAGGGCCCAGGACAGGGTGGGGTTCCTGAAGGCCTCAGACTCACCTGGCCCAGTGGCTCTCAGCTCTGGCTGAGCTTTAAGAGCCTTCTGCCCCACTCCAGACCAAGTCAGTTATTATCTCCAGAGCGAAAGTCTGGAGGCAGGTAGGGCAGGTATTTTTGACTCCCCAGCTGATTTCCAACCAGCAGCCAGGATCCTTTTCTTTGCGTCAGGCAGGTGGCTGGCAGGTGGCTGAAGTCTTACCTTCTGGATCAAACTGGCAAACTGCAGGTTTGCTGACTGTGAGATATTTAGGACTGTGCTGTATGCATTCTCGCCCCTGTTCTCCAGCGTGGCCTCCACAGCCACCCGCCGATGCATACTCTCTATGATGAACACGGTGGTGTCAAAGGACAGCGTGTATGCGGAGCAATCCTGCACAGGCCTCCTCAGCACCCTCTGGCAGTACTCCCTGTGAAAGAGACACCAGGGATCAGGCAGGCAGAATGGGGAATGCAGGGATGAAGCGGGGCCCCAGGGTTGGGGCAGAGACATGGGTCTGGAGCACTTGGCTGGCCTCTGCTCATGGGAATGGCCACTGGGAAAAGGAAGGAAATGGATGGCAGGGCTGGAAAGAGCTTAACCTGCAAGATCATTTCCTGACCCAAAGCCCCAGTCTTCCTACCACACAGATCATAGCCTCCTTTGAACCCAGAGTTCTTATTTGACCTCACTACTCCTGCATCATTCTACTCATGTTTCCCTTTTGGCTTCCAGGAAGCTCAGAGTTAAACATAGTGATAATCCTGATTACTAGGCAGGAAGGTTAAAATATCTGCTTCATTTTCCTTCTGTAGTATTTGGATATGCTATTTTTATTTGTTGCCTATGTCATGGAATATATATCTTCAATCTAAATCATTTCATACTTGAGTAAAAGTTGAGCATAAATTATTAGAAAATACAGGGTGGCCATAAAGTTCAAGTGCAATAAAATTGCACACAAACTTTATGGCCACTCTGCATATTAAAAATATTTAACAAAATTTTCCTTATGTGTCTTTGTGGGGATTTTGGGTCCCCTGCTAATCCTCTGCTCATCTCCTAAGCATTCTTCCAACACAGGGATCGGGATGCCCAGGCATTCAGCCAATGGACCCTACAAGTCACCTCATCTTAGGTTGGAGGGCAAACTCCAAGTTTCCTGTCTCTACATTTTCTGTTTTGTAGTGTGGCTCCAAAGGAAAGGTTTTTTTTTTTAAAAAATGTGTAGAGATTCGATTCAACTTAGTAGTATTAGTTTTACAAAGGAGGTAACTGAGGCCCAGAGAAGGGAGGGGACCGTCCTGAGGTCACATAGGAGTTAGAGGCAAAACTTAGGATAGAACCCAGACTCCCAGTTCAGTGTTTGACCCATGATGCCTGTGAGAAAAATGTGCAGGAAACAACCTGGGCTCCTGGGAGCCCCAGAGCCACCATCAGTGAAGGGGAAGGAGCCAACTCACATGGCTGTGGGCAGGTCACTCCGGGCATCCAGCGCAAGGTCAGGGACACAGTGCTCATCTTCACTGCAGCCATTCCAGAAGGGTACCTAGGCCAGGGAGAGCCAGGTGTGGGGATCTGGGCTAGGTACCCATAGCCTCCAGTCCTCAATTTTGCTGTGGGCTCCTCACCCCCAGAGCACACTGGCCTCTGCCTCTACCACTCTGTCTGGCCTGCCACTTCCCCAGACAGCACACTACTTTTCCTCATGCTTTTGCATAGATGCTTCCCTGTTTAAAATATGGCCCCAAACTCAGCTCCTCTGGTTCTCCTCCAGTTCTTAACTAAGCTGGTAGCACTGGACCCACCCACCTACTCACCCAGCAGAATTGATCTTGTCAATACTTATTTATTATCTACCATGTGGGGGGGGGGCAAGGTCTTTGGTATTAGGGATACCAATACCAAAAAATAGGATGAGGAAGACACAGTTTCTGTCCTCAGCTTGTGGGGAAGATTGGTCTGTGAACAAATAACTACAGTGTGAAATGTACAAAAAACCAAAAAAGAACTATGTATGAGAAATAAGAGAGGCAGATGGGAGAAACAGTTATTTTGGCCTGTAGGTAGCCCCTGACTACCTACAGGGCCAAAAGGAGGGACAGTAGGTCATTGTTTTGAAAGATGATCAAATTAGCTGAGTAGATCAGAGGGAAAGTAAGTCCAGGAGGAAGGGCAAGGGTGTGCAAAGGTCCTAGGGCAGAATGGCATGGTGAGTTTGGGAAATGACAGGCAGTTCAATGTTGCTGGATAAGAGATAAAGGGGGAGGAAATAAAGAGATGGTCAGGGGCAGTGTTTTCAGGTCATGCAAATGATGAGTCCCCGAAACTTTAGGCAGGGAGTGTCCTGCCAGATCTGCATATTGAAAGTGCCCCTGGTTGCTGTGGGAGTGTGGACTGGAAAGGTCAAAGCAAGAGGCAGCAAGAACACCGAGGCGGCTGTTGCAGCATTCGTGCAAGGGATGGTGCTGGTGTTACTGCCGTCATGGGCATGGAAGGGACAGACCAGGTTTGTGACCTCGGAGATGGGATTAATAGGACCCGGTTCAGTCTGGGGGCTTGCAGGGTCATATACTCAGCAGGGAGTATCCAAGCCTGGAGCTGAGATGCAATGACTGTCAGTACCTGGGACACAGCCCAAACCCAGTGGTGGGAGAATGGTTTTCAGAAAGCCACACATTTCTTAAATTCACTAACTTTTCTCAAAGGAGAGCTCCCCACTCTTACTCATATCTGTAAGCAAGTTCGCCCCTTCCCCACCATGCTGCACGTCACGATGACAGCAAAGCCACACAAGGTAGGCAGGCCAGGGACACTCAGGACAGCGACACAGTCCCAGATGGGGGCCTCACTGTATTCCAGCATCCAAGTTCATCCTGCTGAGTTCAAGTCTGCAGTGAAACCCTCCCTGCTCCCAGCCAGCATACTGGATAGGAAGTCTGAGAACTATATAGTAACTTTTGGAAAATTTCTATCCAGCTAATTAAAAGAAAGAATTTGATGTAATAAGCAACTGCTGTACTCAATGATATGAAATGGCTTACTCCTATCATGGTGTTAGAACAGTGTCAGGCATTTAGTAGAGACTTAAGTAAGAATTTGTAGAGTGATGACAAGAATGTGTCTCATTTGCTGGGGGCTAGAAAGAAATCCAGATGAACAAAAGTTGTAAGAAGATAGCTGCTCTCCAAAGTTCTCCACATTATGCCACAAACTCTTCTTCAGCTCTATTGCTCTCCTTTTCTTTCCATGTCCCTTCACCGTGCTCTTCCCATTTTCCAGTCTTGGTGCTACCGTCAGCTCTCCTGGGATGAAAGCCCATCCTCTCCATCTCTGAAATCCTATCCCTTCAAGTGCAGCTGAAAGTCATCTCTTCCAAGAAGACCCCCTGCCTTATCTCTCATTGCTCCATTATACTTCCTCTGCCCTCAGGCTGCTCCTGCCTGGCCTGTGAAGCTCATTGCCTCCACATGGAGATCTCCAGTGGGCGGGGATTAGCCTGCACCTGCACCTTCATCTGCATTGCAGAACGAGCAGCAGGAACTCATTCATGTGCTACGTTCACTTTGTGATGACTATGATAGAGAAAAAGGTGACTTAGCGTGCCGGCTTTCACCCGCTCCTGGCTCACTAAAGAAGGACCCAGCTTTGCCAGTCAGTGATGGCAGATGCACAGGAAAGGGCGAGATGTGAAGGGCGAAAATTTGGCGGAGCAGTGTGAGAGGTCTGGAGACAGGGGCCATGGGGGTGAGGAGCATGAATCGGGGGTTCTCAGGTACTGCTGTGGCCTGTGCAGTCTTTTCATGCTATTGGAATAGGACCTGCGGTAATTCTGAAATCAGCTGCTGGCCGGACTCTGCATCACTCAGAGCCATCGATCACTCAGTGACCATATCGCACAGGTCTTGGCTTAAGAGCACCGTGTGCGTTGAAGTTGTTTCCTAAATTCCCAAGGCCCAGGCATTAGATATTCTATTTCTATAAATTTTGCCTGCCCCACCAGGCGCTGTGTCTCATGCCTGTAATACTAGCACTCTGGGAGGCTGAGGAGGACAGACTGCTTGAGCTTAGGAATTCAAGACCAGCCTGAGCAAGAGTGAGAACTATCGCTACTAAAATAAAATAAATTAGCTGGGTGTTGTGGTGGGTGCCTGTAGTCCCAGCTACTTGGGAGGCTGAGGTGTGAGGATCACTTGAAACCAAGAGTTTGAGGTTGCTGTGAACTTTGACAATGCCATGGCTCTCAATCCCAGGGTGACAGAGTGAGACTCTGTCTCAAAAAAGTTTTTTTTGCCTGCTCTACCAGCACAGCTTTGGTGTTTGCAAAGGAGGGAGGCGGGGGATTGAGAACTCACATCTCTTCTGATCCTATGATTCTCTGTATTTCTCCAGCACCCACCCACTGCTCCCCTGAGAAGCCTGGGGGAGGGCCTGCTGTGGGTTTGCTGGGACAGAGATGGGAAGTTGTGTTGGGAAGAAGACTCCTTGGGGCCTGGCACAAAGCAGGCCTGGGCTTTGGGGAGGAAGTTGGGGTTGAGGTTGGGGATGTGCCAGAGGTGTGTGCCTTGCATGCCAGGCT
Organism: Arctocebus calabarensis; assembly: GCA_963573935.1. Classification (NCBI taxonomy): domain Eukaryota; kingdom Metazoa; phylum Chordata; class Mammalia; order Primates; family Lorisidae; genus Arctocebus; species Arctocebus calabarensis. The sequence continues at coordinate 20,622 of CAUYON010042703.1, forward strand.
GTACCGAGACTCTGAGGGTAGTGGGCCAGCCATCATCCAGCATGGGGCCGTGGTTGGGGTCCTCCAGGGAATATTCAACTGAGAAGGTCACTGGCTTCACATAGTCGGCAGTATCCTGTGAGGTAAAAGACAGCAGGGAGGAGAGAGGAGGGAACATTACTTTCTGGGCCAGGACCACTGACGCTGAGCTAGAATGTCCACCTCCCCAAGGCTAGGGGAGTGGGCAGCTGCACTGTTGGCCATCTGGTGAGTCCATGGCAAGTGGAGGCTCCTAAGGGGGGTCTGTGGATAGAGAGGAGGGTCTAGTGTGTGTCCGCCCAGCTGCCTCACCAGGCTCCTGCTCACCTTTCAGGGCCAGGCCCCCATCACTTGGTGCTTGGCTTACAGCAAGCCTGGCAGCACCGCCCTGGCCCCGACCCCACCGCACACTGCACAGACCTGTTACTGCCACTGCTCCCACAGGGTCGAACCATCTGACTGTGTGTGAGTCTTCCCTCCCCAGCAGGGAATAGGCCAGAAGTCTCTCAGCACAATCCTGCCACCATAATAAGGGCTCAACAACTTTGAAATGATGAATGAAAAGACATGTGAAAAGGATAGAGCATTCAGCTTGGTCCTGAGCACAGATGGTAAGTGAAGGGGGGGTGGTGCTCTGATCTGTCTAAAAATCTCCCCCGGAACCTGCAGGCCCTGACGTGAGTGACTTCTCAGTGTTAAGGCAGTGGCCCTCAAACTGGAGTTGGCATCACGATCCCCTAGGGGCCTATTAACACACAGGGTGCTGTCCCCATCCCTGGAGTTTCATAGTCTGTAGGTCTGGGATGGGGCTGGAACAAGCACATTTCCACCAGGTTCCCAGGTGACGATGTTGCTACTGGTGTGGGACCCATGGTGTGAGCTGCCGAGCACACACATCAGAGGGGGCCATATTAACAGATCCACAGGCTTCTCACCTGCTGCTACCTGTGGCCAAGTGGGCTCTGAGTGCCTGCTGCTTGCATCTCTGATGTAAGAGCTATGACCTGGGTATCTGGTGTTTCTGGGTAGAAGCAAATTTCTCATCTTCTCTAGCCATGAAATAGAGCTCTAGGCCACTGCCCTGCTGTGACACCACTGGTCCCCTCTCTGTTCCTCCTCCCAGCTTGGCTTGTCCATACACTGTCCACCTTTAGCTGATGCTTACTTATCCCTTGCTTGGAGTCACTTGCCCTGATCACTGACCCCCTCTCTGACAGACCTCAGCAAACCCATCTCCTTCCTCTGAGCATCTGAGAGCTGGGGGTGGGGGTTGGAGAGTGGTACAGTGAGGTGTTCAGTAGTGTGTCCTGGTAGCCTCTCTCTGAGGCACGAAGTGGGGTCTGGGATGGCTGAGGTCTGAACACTGTCCCCACTGGCCTCCAGGGTCTGTGGGGGGCTCAGAACCAGCTTGGCTGTGGGCTCTCCCACAGCAGGTGCTGTGGCTCTGCTTCTTGTGGGAGCCTGGGCTCTGCTGGTGGGGCTGTCAGGCTTACCAGGATGTGGAAGTTGATCCGCTCACAGTGCTCCTGGCTGGAGGAGAGCAGGACTGCTCTGTTGGCAAATCGGTCCCCGCCCTCGTCCAGGTGGGCCCTCGGCGTATACCGCCTCTCGTCTATGGTGGCGTTGTATCTGATGCCTGGGGAGAGGAGGGGAGACAACCAGACCACCAAAGTGGAGCCACATTCCCACCTAAGACTGTCTGCCTTTCCCTTAAAACAGCTTCTGGGAAGTCTGCCTCCTGCAGGAAGCCCCCCAGGATGGCCAGGGAAGGGCTGCTCTTCTTGCCTCACACGCGCCAGTGTGGGTGGGAAACTCCCACACAGAGAGCAAGTGATTGTGTGAGAAAGGGCAAAGGATGGAAGCAGAGAGGAAGGAGTGGAGAAAGAGAGGAGGAAGAAATGGAGGTCCATGCCACAGAGGAGAGGGGACAATTTGAGGGCTGGGTGGTGCTGCATTGAGCCCCAGCTGCCCCAACACCCCTCTGCACCCCTCCCTTTGCCTTCCCTGGCCCGGCCTGTCAGGGCTGGTCAGGAGCTTTGCCACTGGGGAGGGCTGGCCAGGCCCCTCCTGCTGGCTCCTCAAGCCTATGACTCAGTTCTGGGGTAGAAGGCATGAAACCTCCTCCCTTTCAACTGGGATAATCTTTTGCCAATACTAGGAGAGGCGTGGTCCCTTCTTCTGTAACCATTCAACCCTCCAGGCCTTGTGTCTCTCTCGTCTCATGGATGGACATTGAAAGAGAAGGGCATAGCCACCCAGGCCCGCCTTTGTCCTCATCTTCCCTGGGACACCCTTGTCTTCTTTGGCTCTGCTCTTAGGCTGTGGAATCCCATTCCTTGTGCTGGCCCAGTCAGGACCTGGTACCTGCTACTGTCACTTCCTAGGGCTGCCTGGGCCCAGGACTGTCGTGGGTAGGTGTCTGACTCTAGCTTACATGGAGACATGGATCCTCAGAAGGAAACTGCCCTGCCACAGACTCAGAGCCACTTCTGAGCAGGGACCTCTGCTCCTGTGGCCTCACTGGTCTGGCCCCCTTGCTCCCAGCTCCTCTCTGCTGGACTCCTAGATCATACTCTTTTTCTGTGCTCAGAAAAGGCTTCCATAGTTCCACCTTGCTCCTCTGCGTTCAGCCCCATGTTCTGATCCAAACTGCATTCAGACTGTTTCCTTCTTCTTCCATCCTTTCTCTCATTGGTCACCCTGCTCACTGCTACCCTCACCCCAGCATGACATCCCCTCTCTGTCCCTTGACATTAGAGCATGAAATGGGCATCCAGCAGTCATCGAAGGTGACTTTAGAGTGATCCAGCACTTAGTACCTATTTCAGAGAAAGCTCAGGCGTTGACCCAGCATGACACAGACTCCAGGGGGAAGACTAACGCTGCAGGGTAGGGAAGGGAGGGAGGGCCTGGTTTACCAACAGTTGCCATTTGGAAATGGGGTGCGAGGAAGATGGGTGTGAAGCAGAGGAAGGCAGCCAGGCAGGTGGCATCCCTGCCACTGCGCCTGCAGTCCCGGTGGAAGATGTTGATCTTGGAGGGCTCGAAGTGGAGGCTGGCATTGATCTGAACCACTGGGCGGGACCTGCAGGAGGAGGCCAGTGAGTAGAGTCTGGAGGGTGGGATGGAGGGCGGAGAGGGGCTCCGGGTATTAGAGGATTGGCTGGACAGCATGGGGGTGGTGGGTGGTGAGGGCCTGGAAACCTCACAGTCCTGAGGTGGCCTTCCTCATTTTTCTAGAAGCTGTGTCCACTGCTGACCTCTAGCCTTATAGCACCTTTGACAGCAGGGGTTCTCAGCCAGGTATATGTATTCAGGGCATCCAAAGAGCTTTAAAAACTCCTGCTGCCTAAGCTGTGCCCCAGGCCAAACCAAGTCAGAATCAGGCATCAGTGTGCGTTAAAGCAGTGCTTCTCGGTTTCACTGTCTCTGCACATCCCCGATTATGTTAAAATGCAGATTCTCATCCCAACCGTTAGCTCTGCATTTCTTTTTCTTCCCTCCCTTCCTTTCTTTTTTCTTTTTTTCTTTCTTCTCCTCTCCTCTCCTCTCGTCTCCCCTCCCCTCCCTTCTCCTCTCCTCTTTTTTTTTTTTTTTAGACAGAGCCTTACTCTATTACCCTGGATAGAATGCCAAGCTGTCATAGCTCACAGTAACCCCAAACTCCTGGGCTCCAGTGATCCTCTTGCCTTAGCTTCCTGAGTAACGGGGACTATAGGCACCTGCCACAATGCCTGGCTAGTTTTTCTCTTTTTAGTATAGATGGGGTCTTGCTCTTGCTCAGGCTGGTATCAAACTCCTGAGCTTAAACAATCCACCTATCTCAGCCTCCCAGAGTACTCAAATATCAGGTGTGAGGCAGGTTCTGCAGCCAGTTTCTGCATTTCCAACAAGCTCTCAGGTGATGATGTGGACACTATGTGGATTACACGTCTAAAAGCAAGATGTTAAAGCTCCTCATGTGATTCTTGGTGTGCAGACTGTGCTAGAGATTCCTCCCCATCCACCCCAACACTGTTTCTGCCAGGTGGCTAGGGAAATACAAATTTACTCTTATGTTGGTCTAGTTAAACCTGATTAGGCAAGGAAACTTATTGCCTCTAAAAGCCATGGATTTGTATAAAAAGCAATATAAGTAGTGTGATGTGTATGTTTCAAAGTTTTAACATGATTGTATGTGCCAACAATCTGCTCTTCTTAGCAAGGTGACTGGGATGGATTTGAGTCTTGGCTCCACTATGTCCTCACCTTGTCCTTGGCAGGTCACATGACCTCTCTCATAGGGGCTGGACAGAATAAGCAGGTGAGTGAGGATACCTCTGGCAGTGTAGAGCATTGTGTAAACACTGGGTTAAATCAGCAGTTAAACCATTGGAATGGCTTGGGGATTCTTAATTGCAGTCTGGGTCTCTCCAATAGAATTCAGTTTTGATTGGCCAGGTAAAGCCTGAGCAATGATGTTTTAAAAGTTTCCGGGTGACAGTCACATTTGAGAACCTCAGGGTTTGACCATAAAGTCTTCCCCAGGGCTCTGGCCCACAATTTCATCACTATATAGGTAGCACATAGCACTGCAGAAGCTAGAGCTTGATCAAGTCCTTTTAGTGTGATTGAGTGTCTTTGGGTGTGTGTATACACGTATTTGTCATTTCATACAAAGAAGTTTATGTGTCATTTTAAAGACCTACTAGGCTATGTCTATCCTCTATCCCAGGCCTTGGTCACTGTCTTGTTTTCTTGGCTGAAACCTATAGGGTGAATACCTTTGCTATGCCTTTCAAGCTCAGGCTGCAGTTGCTGCCATTACCACCCAAAACCTAAGAGCTCCACGTATGGCATAGACCTTCAAAGAGAAACCAGACGCCTGTGCACTGGCCGAGCTGGACCTGCACAAACCCTGGCTTTCCAGGGCACGGCCCTGGGAGTGGGGGGCAGTGGATGTTTGGCTGTGACAAATGAGGGATCTGAAGGAGCTTGCCAAGTCTGCCGCTGCCCTTCCTCCACCACAGTGGGCTGCTCTATGCTGCTACTCTGGAGATGCTGAGATGCTGAGTGAGGTGACACTGGCTCGCTCAGTATCTGCCCACCTCTTCCCTGCTTCACTCCTGCCTCTGGGACTAACCAGTTCCCAAAGCACTCACACAGTGGCTTTTGCCTCAGGCTCCATTTTCTAGGGCACCTGGACAAAGACATTTCCCTACAGGATGGTATTATTCTTGAGGACCAGGAGAGCATCCTTTCTATATTCCCCCTGAAAAGTCACATAATTTCGTTTAAGGCCTTTTCAAAGCTGTATGAAAAGTATGATTGCATTTACATAAAATTATGAGTAGGTGGGAAACAAGATTGGGAGGAAATACGCCAAAACATTAATTCACAAGTTATCTTCAAGTTATTGTATTTATGATGAAAAATATCTCATCAACATATATGAACAGAACCCCAAAATGTTTTTGGCTTAAAAAGTAGCCAACACTTGGTAAAATGTATGGGCTTTTAGAAAGCATTAAAACAAGGCCCCAAATAAAGGAAAGGAGACATTGAGGGCTTTGGAAGAAAGAAATCTCTGTATTACATAAGCACTCCTCCACAATAGCAGAGAGGGAAAGATCCTCCCAGCTGCTAAAAATATGCTGCTCAATTTGAAAAGCTGACGCGGAAGCAATGCCCCAGTAGCTAGAACTCTTAGGGCAAATTCTAAGAGGGGCTTTTGGACAGGACCTCAAGATGACTTATAGTGATTCTATGAAAAGGAAATTTGTAATCAGCATGGAAGAAGAAAAGGGTAAGTTTGGCAGATGATGGTTAAAGACAAGGGACAAAGAAATCCCAGGGTAATCTTCTGTTGTCTTTTTTTTTTTCCTTGAGAAAGATCTTGCTCTGTCATCTAGGCTAGAATGCAGTGGTGTCATCATAGCTCATTGCAGCTTCAAATGTCTGTGCTCAAGTGAATCTTCCTCCCTCAGACTCCCAAGTAGCTGGAACCACAGGTGTGTGCTACCATGCCTGGCTAATTTTTAAGTTTTTGGTAGAGTCAATTTCTCAATATTGTACAAGCTAGTCTTGAACTCAAACTTCCCACCTTGGCCTCCCAAAGTGCTAGGATTACAGGCCTGAGTCTCCACACCCAAACCTGAAGCATATCTTTTATTATTATTATTATTTTGAGACAGAGTCTCACTATGTAGCCCTCGGTAGAGTGCTGTGGCATCACAGCTCACAGCAACATCAAACTCTTTGGCTTAAGCAATTCTCATGCCTCAGCCTCCCACGTAGCTGGGACTACAGGTGCCCTCCACAATGCCCAGCTATTTTTTGGTTGTTGTTATTGTTGTTTTGCAGGCCCAGGCTGGGTTTGAACCCACCAGCCCTGGTATATGTGGCTGACACCCTAACCACTGAGCTATAGCCAGCATATCTTTTAAATCCTGTAACCATCATGACCCTCAGGAGAACCCAACAGTCAGAAGTGGGGAAACCAACCATAGAATAACAGCGTTGCCAAGAGCACCCACTGCCAGGTCGACAAGGCCATCGTCATTGAGGTCCAATTGCCCGTGGATGCTACAGCCAAAATACTGGAGGCCTGGAGCCAGCTCTGATGCTGTGATTCTCTGCAGGGAAAAGAAGGAGTGAGGTGTTGGCATGCTGTGAGTGTGAGTGTAGGGCAGGGAAGCTCTAAGGTGGAGACACAATTGAGAGCCTTGGGGAGAGCCTGTTTTAAACCACCAAGAAGCTTCCCCATCCTAAACCTTCTCCTTCTGTGTCCTGTCATGGGCATCTGAAATTCCCATCATTAAAATTGTATTTTTAAATTAAAATAGGCAAAAAATTTATAACTGAATACTAAAAGCAATTACAAAAAAAACAAAACCCACAAAGCTTCTACATAGTAAAAGAAATAGTCAAGAGTTAATAGACGAACAGAATGGGAGAAAGTATTCACAAACTGTGTATCTGACAAAGGACCAGTATCTAGAATCTACAAGGAACTAAAGCAACTCAGCAAGGAAAAACAAACAAACAAGAAAACAACCATTAAAAAGTGGGCAAATAATATGAACAGGCATTTTTCAAAAGAAGATATACAAATGGTCAATAAACATATGAAAAATGCTCGATATCACTAATCATCAGGGAAATGCAAATTAAAACCACAATGAGATAATATCTTACTCCCATTAGAATGGCCGTTTCTAAAAAGTCAAAACACAATAGGTGTTGGTGTGGATGTAGTGGAAAAGAACACACTAACACACTGCTAGTGGGAATGTTAATTAGTACAAACTCTACGGAGATCAGTATGGACATTCGTCAAAGAATTAGAAGTAGATCTACCGTTTGATCCTGTAACCCATGGCTGGGTATGTCCCCAGAGGAAAATAAATCATTATATTAAAAGGATACCTGCACTCATATGTTTATTGCAGCATAATTCACAATTGTAAATTAAAATCACCCTAAGTGCCCATCAACTGACATGAAATCAACCTAAGTGCCCATCAACTGACAAGTAGCTAAAGAAAATGTGGTATATATGTAACATGGAATACTGCTCAGTGATAAGTTAGAGTGAAATAATGTCTTTTGAAGCAACTTGTTTAGAACTGGAGGTCATTATCCTAAGTGCAGAAACTCAGGAAAAGGAAAATAAATGCTGTGTTTTCTCACTTATAAGTGGGAGCTGAACCATGGCTATGGAGGAACACACAGAGTGGTATAAGGCTACGGTCCCTAATCCCTGGGTCTTGAACTGCTGGTCTGTGGCCTTTTAGGAACCAGGAAGCACAGGAGGAGGTGGGCCAAGCAAGTGAAGCTTCATCACTCCCCATTGCTCGCATCACCGCCTGAGCTCCGCCTCCTCTCAAAAGGAAGCAGCATTAGATTCTTGTAGGAGTCTAAACCCTACTGTAAACTGCACATGTGAGGATGTAGATTGCAGGGTCCTCATGAGAATCTAATGCCTGATGATCGGAGGTGGAGCTGAGGTGGTGATGCTAGCACTGGGGAGCAGCTGCAAATATAGATTATCATAGTAGAGAGTTTTGATTGCACAGAGACCATAATAACTCAATTGCTTGCAGACTCATATCAAAGCTACCACCCCTCCCTCAGTCTATGGAAAAATTGTCTTCCATGAAACTGGTCTCTGGTGCCCAAAAGGTTGGGCACTGCTGGTACACTGGAGAGTCACAAGGAGGGGGGTGGGAAGGGACGAGGATGAAAAATTACCTATGGGGTGCAATGACACTTCTTGGGTGATTAGTACATGAAAGTTCCAGACTTCACCCTCATGCAATAAGTACATGTAATGGAATTAAACACATAGACCTTAAATGTATTTCTTAACCTTAAGAAAAAAAGAAGAAGAAGAAAAACAAAAAGAAAAGTCCCTGGGCAAGGTTATGATTAGTCCAGCTTGAGTTCATTTACCACTCCTGTGACCAGGATATAGAGTTTTGTTTTTTTAGCAGAAGGCAGAGAGAGGAGTAGTAGGCAGAGTAGCTAGTATAAGTCACAGTGGGAAAGATAGAAAACTAAGAACAGAGTTGGAATAAATGGCTACCTCCCCATTTAAAAAAATATTAACCTGGATTTCTACCTATCTCCTTAAACCAAATTCAATTTTAGGTAAATTAAAGATTTGAATGTAAAATTACAAAATACATATTGTGTCTTAAAAGAGTTCCAAGGAAGTGTAAATAACTTACCTGACTGGTAACCCATCAGCTTTTCTAACCTTGGTATATTTATTAGGCTATCTTAACCGATAAAACACATGGGCAAAATGGTGATCCTGAAGGGATGGGACATAATATGGGTCAGTTTTGAGGGGAGTGAAGTTTCCAGCATGAAGCATTTCCAGAGAAGAGTAAGCCCAGAAGGGACCTCTCCATTCCTAGTCAATTGCACGCATGCATGAAGGGCAGCCAGGCCTGGGATTTTCTGCTGTCTTATTGGGGGATAAAGTTAAGCAAAGAGAGGGTGCATAAGGGAATGATGGAAGGTCCTGATGATAAAATAAACCCACTTCAAAATTTAGACTACAGGCAAATATAGATAGGGCAGACTGAAATCCCTTCCTATGTGAGAACACAGAAGGAAACTGGGGACCATCCGACCACATGCAGGCTACTGGGACTCCTACGGTCATCTCTGCACCACCCACTTCCCAGGGGGCTTGACCTGCTTGGGCTTCTTCTGGATGCTGCTTCGGAAGCCATGGAAGATGTAGATGACTCCTCTGTGGTTGTCCTCCAGAGGGGCCCCCACCACCACATCACTGTAGGAATCTTGATTGAGGTCTTGAACTGAAGCGATGGAGGCCCCAAATCGGGCATTCTGATAACTGTGGGAATCCTCCAGCGTTCCATTATAAACACAACGATTCTACAAAACCAGGGCCAGGAAAGGCTCAGGGGAACTTGGCTAGTGCCGTTATGGTCCTGACTCCCTCTGCCTGCTCCACTCCACTTTCCCAGAATCTCCTTTCTTAATATATGAGCCCAGTGACAGAGGAGTGTCCCATTGTCCTCTGGCCTGGCCCCAGCAGTGGGGCACTGGCCTCTTAGTAACCCATTTTCCTCATGGTTGCACATGTCAGAACAGGTCAGGTGCCCCTGAGATGCTGCCTGGCCCCTGGTCAGCCATACCTGTCTCAGGTGATAGACGTACACTTTGCCTCGCTCACGGCCCTCGCTGAAGTACATGGGTGCACCCACCAGCAGGACGTCAGTCACACTGTCGCCATCAATGTCCATTGAGGTGATCTCGCTCCCAAAGTAAGAGCCTATCTGCGGCACATGACGGGAAAGGGGAGTGGGCTGGCTGCCCACCTTGCGGAGCTGAGAGCCCTCGCCTTTGCCATGGAGGGAGGCCAAGGTCATCCTTTGATTCCAAAGTTTGGGTGAACAAATGCATCCTCCCTTCCCATGCCCTCCCTCCCTGTCTCTCCCTCCTCATGGACACACCTGTTTTCGGTTTGCCCTCCTTCCTTTCTTTCCTTCTCCTTCTGTTGCTCATCCCTTCCCCGACTCCTCTTTCTTTCCATAATTTAACTTTAGTGATGTCCATTTGTTATGTTTGTAAGTGATATAATGGCAAAAATAAGGAAAATATTAAAAAAAATAAAGAAGAAAACAAGGTCTCAACATCCAAATATAATTATCATTCATGGTTTAGTGTATTTTCTTCCAGTCTTTTTGGTATTACCAGTGAGTATGTGTGTGTTCTTATTTTAACAACTTGGGATCACAATACCTATTCAGTTTACATACTAATTTTTTTAATAAAACAATGTATCGCAAGCATTTCTCCATGATGTATGGTTTTTTCTACAATATAGTCACTGGTGAGTCCACGATACTCCAAATTATGCATGTATCAGAATATATTTAATCAATCCTCTATTAGCTTGTTTTCAATTTTTAACATTAGAAATGGCTCTGGGATTAGTGTCTTGGATGGTGAATTATGATCTCTTTCAGTGCCTGTGGACTTGCTGTGTTTTTCTTCTGCCACTTTGGTGACAGTACCACTCGCCCCCCGACCAGAAACCTGAGCGTCCTTCCTTGCTCTACCCTTCACTTGCTTCACCCGACCCCCCATGCCTTGTGGATGCCAATACCACCTGCCCCACCTCCCTTCTGCTGCTTCTCTCAGCTTCCTCCCAGCCTCAGGCTGGCCCCTCCAGCTCCTCCCACCCACAGCAGCCATAGTGGCCTCTAATTGCTGACTGTGCTGTCACTTTGCCTTAGGAGTCAAGTCTAAACTCTCCAGTATGACCCTGCTAGACCAACCTTAGAGGTTGGGGAGGCAGAGGCTGGGGAGGGAGGTAGGTCTAGCAGGGTCACACTGTACTCCTGCCAAACCCAGTTTTTTCTCTTCTTCAAAAGCCCCAGCTCCTGGCTGGGTTCTAGACTTCCCCTGCACAAGTTTTTTTCTTGCCTGCACCCCCATCCCCTCTGCCCTCCCCAGATGATGCCCTGCCATCCCTCAGGCAGGTCTCTGCTGAAGAGTTACTTCATGTTAGAAGTGACACTGTCCCGTCTTCCCCCACTACACTCCCTGCAATGGGTACCCCTCATGTGCCCTCTGACCCCCACTCCTACCACCCTCTGTGCCCTCCACTGGGGGCCTCACCAGGGTGGGCCTTGGGCCCTTGTGTTCCCTTGGGGTCTGGATCCTGTGCCTGGCACACAGACGGTACTTAATTAACAGGTATTGGATCTATGTGTTGTTTAGGAAAGAAGGCACCCTTCCCATGGGCAGCCTCGGTGAGATGCTGTGGTGCACAGCCTTAGGTGAGCGCATGTGAGCCCCACACTCTTAGGAGAGATGGTCCTCCGCACTTTACAGGGAAGGAGCTCAAACTCAGAGAATGGGAGTTGCTTGCCCAAGGTCAGAAGGCCGGTCTCGGTGAGGCTGGTTGGAACTCAGATCTGACACCCTTGCCCATGCTTGGCTCTCCCTCCCCTGGCCATCTCCTGGCTCACGGTATTTTCAGAAGAAATCTATTTTAAAGCATTAAAAGCTTTATCTAAGGAGAAAGATAAAAAGAAAGCTGAAGAGAGAAACATGAAATAAAAAGCACAGGGTGGGCAGAAGGAAGAGATGTGCCCACATAAAGTAATTAAGAGACAGAGAGCAAGTCAGGGAGCAGGGAGGGAGACTAAATACGTGGCCTCAGCTATGTGGGTTACTGCGATTTGGAATCCACTTAATTTAATGGCCTTCAGCTCTGCGATTTCTCATTCAGATATTGGGGGCAGAACTGGGCAGGAAAAATGTCATACATTTATCAGCAAATTCCCTCCAGCTCTCAAGGTCTAGTCTTTGATTCCTGAGAGAGTTGGCCCTTGGGGGTGGGGAAACGTGGGGGGGGCAGAGCCGAGGTTGCTATAAGACAGGAGGAGGAATGGCAGTCCTGTGACATTTTCTGCAGGAAGAGGGATGCAGGCTGGCCACGGGAGGACCGGGTTGTCACGGTGACAGTACAAGGGCAGGAGGTGATGCAGGGGCAGGGCTGTTCCCAGGCTGAGGAGAACCAAAGGGAGCTGGAAACAAAAGGGAGGGTCCCACATAATGTTCAGCTCAGCCCCAGTGCCGTGGACGCTGCTAGTCAGGAGGAGCTGATGCCTAGTTGGGGGGACATTGGGGGTCAGGAGGTAGCATAATGCCAGAAAGCTCCATCAAGGGGTTTGACCTGGCTACAAATCTGCAATATAATCCAAAAAGAACCACGTTGCTTCCCTGGGCCCCAGGTCTCCTTGGCCTGATTTCACCCCCAATGATTTCTCATAGCTTTCCAATTGCATTCATCACTATCCGACGTGAGACTCTCAGCTAGCCCAGTCTGCTTGCCAGCTATATCCCAGAGAGGCAGTGGCAGGGGCAGCCTTACCATTCTGCATCATTGCCAGGGAAAGGGGAGATGTTAGCACCCTGGTGTCCCCTGGGGCCTTCTGTAGGTGGATGCACAACTCCTGCCCATGCCCTCAGGACGCCTAGCAGCACCGGCATGCCTGTGTTCCCTGCCCTTCCCATTTGTCCAACCCGCCTGCCCCTCATTACCTGCTCGCCCCGCAGAGCCTGGTGGATGGTGAGGCTCCTGTTGTTGTGCATGGTGAACAGGATGACTTTGCCTGTGTGGTTGAACCGGGGGGCTCCAGCCACGTACACCCGCTCCAGCCTGGAGGACACGACCGATGTGACTGTGTACCCTGCCACAGGAGGAAACAGGCTGGTTTCTCGTGCTGTGTCCTCAGCACATCTTGCCAGGGCCTGGCTGGTGGCTCAGCTGTGCCGTAGGATGGGCCAGAGATAGGGGTGGGTGCAGGGCTGGCTGGGCAGGTGTAATCATGCAGGGTGGTAATTGGGGAGGCCTGGGAGAGGCAGAACCCGGGAGAGGGGTGTGGGGGTGGGAAAGCCTCACTGCATCCCACTTCATGCTGGAGAAAATAAAGGAAGCCAGGTGGGGCCGCTAAAAGACATTACTGATTGGAAATGTTCACATCCCTCCTTTGCCTGCTCATGAGCAAGGAGCTGGGCGAAGTCGAGCCACACTTCATTTTATGTGGACAGACTTTGTGTGTCCCTACCAATCTCTCTCAGGGACCAATCGGCATCCTCTCCATTACTCCAACCCCCTGCAGAGTGGTGCTGCAGAGAATTGCTCCGCTGGGGTATTTATATTAGTCTTAGGAGGCCTCGCAGCCCCAAAGCTTTGCAGACTCAAAGAAGGAAGCTCCCAGGCTCCTTACCGTCCCACACATGCAGTGCAAATGAAGAAGATGAGGGAACCCAGGGGCTCTTTTGAAATGGCTACTGATCTCCTTTCCTATATGGTGTGCCTGACCCGTGTGGGTCTTGGGTCTCCCAGGAGGTGAATGGTAGAATCCTCAACCAGTCTCCTCAAAGTGGGGCCTCAGCTGGTCTGATGAGCCCATGGCACCCCAGAGTCTCGGTTTCTGCCAGACAATCTTGGATACTAGATCCTAGATTTTAGATGGGTGTTGGGCCTTGTCGGCAGTTCCAGTGCTATTTCTGGGGGACAGATGTCCCTTTCTGCTGTGAGCATGTGTCATTTCATGTGCGCACATGAGTGTGTGTGGTGCATGTGCATGCACACATGTTGTAGCCACTGTCACTCAGGTCCCACCGGTCCCTTCCAGAGTGGCTACAGCATGTGCCCAGGCTTGTGGGGAGCACAGGGTGACCCACCCTGGTTCCAGACATGTTTTGACTCTTGGTAGTGTGTTCTGGGAAATGGGGCTTGATAGGTTTGTAAGGCCGGGACCTTGCACTGGTCTGGTTAACATGGCCCTGTATTTAGAGTGACCATAAACATACAGAAGTGGGGTGGGATTTGCCTTGTGGTGTGGAGCAAAAATTTCTTCCAAGCTGCACCCTCAGTGCCACTAGTGAAAATGTTCTCAGTTGGCCATGGGCTTTTGGGCCTTCTCAAAAGGAGGGACACTGAAGGGCTTGGGAGCAGCTCTCAAAGCTCATAGAGCTTCCTGCTTCCTAGCCATCCGTTAGCTGTGCCTTCCATTTCCAGGTGGCCCTGGGACATTCTAACGCTGGGCTGGCCTCCCCAAGGGCCTGATGAGAGGATGGGGCAGAGCCCCAGCCATAAATCCTGTTTCCTTAGTGTGGGGCTGAGGGCCAGGCCTTCTCATCTCCTCCGGAGGGAAGAGTCTTCCAGCAGGGACCTCTGCCCTAGCAGCAAACTCAGACATTGCCCTCCCTGGATGAGTCCCACAGGGAGGAGGAGGAGAGAAGGCACCCTGGGGACCCCTCAAGGAGGCGATCATGGTTAAGGCAGGACAGCTGGGTCTCATGAGTGTCCTTGAGCCTGGCTCCACCCTGCCAGGGCTTCTGGGAGGAGAAGCAGGCTGGCTGTCCTGGACAGGCGGGATTCATCCTGCTGTGCCCTCACTCAGATACTTCCAATTGCTCCTATTGCCAACAGGAAAAAGCTCAAATGCCCTAGCCTGGCATCTGAGGCCTCCTGCTGCTCCTGCCCTAATCTGCCTTCCCCTCTCTGTCCCTACTCCGCCCCTGTGCTCCATCCATAAAAGTCTACTTCTCAGGTCCTGAAACCGCCTACTTCCTATGCCTCCCTCCCTTTGCTCTGCCCTTCTTGACTTATTCAAAACTTCCCAGTGTAGGCTCTGAGCCCAGAGTGTGCCAGCCTGCTGGGCCACAGCCACCCATATCGCTCCCCTCTTTCACTTGGAGTTAACCTATGGAGCCCTGGGACATTGCTGATGTGATCTGTCTTCTAGCTTGTGACATGTGACACCTGTGCCTCACATCCCCCTTCCTTGGTTTCCTCACTTTCAGCGCAGGGCTGGGCACAATAGAACATAGTCAGCTCCAGGTAAAAGGGTGGTGGCCTTCGTGCTTCTGACGTTGTTCCCAGTGCTGGAGCATTTGCCAAGCAAGGACTCCCTTAGCTGTGTGGTCATCTGAGCACTTACCTTACTGTGTTATCATCTGTGCACATGTCTCTGACCCCACTGGCTGGGAGATGGCTTGCGGGGCAGAGGCTGTGTCCTCCTCACCGTTGTGCTCTGAGACCTCAACCACAGGCACTCATCACACAGTCCAGATTTAGCACCTTGTCAATTAAATGGAACCCAGGTCCTGGGGCCAGGTGCTGTTGGGAAATTTCTAGGGATCTACACCTCTGAATTTTCCAGGATAGTCCCAATCCCAGCATTTTGTCCTATTGTCAGAAGAGAATCTCAAAGTTGGGGCTGGAAAATGGAGTAACCACAATGTGGGCAGTGTGTGGCTGGCAGGGTGTGTGGCTAAAGGGGTGAGGGACAAAGGTGGGAAAGGGATGAAGTGCTTGTCACATCCTGGGCATGGAGCTGGGTGTGGTAGACGCTAGGCTGGAGAGGAAACGGCTTGTGTGTTGCTGCTCTTCAGGGCTGGTGCTCGGATCATGGAATGCACACAGCCCTCTGGCCAAGTACATGGGGGTGGGGACGCTGCAGCCTCCAGGGTCCCTCCTTGCCCACAACCCAGCAGCCACCCCTCCACTGGGCTCTTACCCAGGTATGCACCGTGGTTCTTGAGCTCCTCAGGAAACTCTTTTAGATAGGACTCGCGGTAAGGAATGACCTTCCCGCCACTTGTTTCCTTCAGCACAGCTCCGTTCCAGTCATAGGCACCAACAGCTCCCAGCAGAATCCCGTCCTGGCATTGGGCAGGGGGCACACATCAGCTCCTGTTCCTGCTGGCCCCTTGCTGGGAGCCACACCAAGTCCTCTGCCAGCCGCCCTGGGCACCTTTTCCTGGGGTCATTGTCAAGCAACCTAACTTCCAGCCAGGGCTCTTGGCTTTTGAGTGAGCTAAGGAGACGGGCTTGGCCCAACCTATCTTCAGCACAGAATGGGTTAAGCTGATCCCTAGGACAATAATTTAGGAAAACAGGAATGTTCTAGAAACAAACTCCCAATCCCAAGCCAAACATCCATTTCTCCTTGGGCTTCAAAACCCTCTAAAAACTCTTTGGTCACCATCTGCTCCAACACTCCTTCCAGCTGCGGCCCTGCCCTTCACTCCTTTGATATTCGAGCATTTTGAGGAAGTGATGTTCACCCAGACACCTGAAAGTCTTAGTAAATCCTGTGGGTAAATCTGGATTTACCTTTTCCTTTTGTCAGGAAACATTCTTTGAGGTCTACTTGGTGTCAGGCACTTACTTGGCTCTGAGGATATTGTGCCTGCCCTCACAGAGCTCAAAGATACTAAACGAATACTCAAACACACATGCGGTTGCAAACTGTGATAAATGCAATCAGAGAAAACCATAGTGAGCTTTAATTTTGATTGGGAGAGGAGTAAGGGAGAGCATTTTGAGGAAGTGATGTTCACCCAGACACCTGAAAGCTGGGAGGGCTGGACAGTAGGAGGAAAGGGCCAGGAACAGCCTGTGCAAAGGCCCCGAGGCTGCAGGGAGTCCAGAGCATTTGCTTTCAAAGAACTGAGAGCTGTTTGGTGTCACTGGAGCACTGAGGAGAAGGGGGGCAGAGAGGCCGGACACGAGGCTGGACAGGTAAGCCAGGGCCACACCCTGAGGACAGCAGTTTGTTTCTTAGTAGGGTGTTGGCTGCAATGCTTGAGGGGGAATTTCCATGTGCTGACCCCATGGCCATTTCCTGAGGACTAGGTCCACTCACTAGCTTAGATAGTCAAATGACTAGTGGGGACAGGGAAACAAACACTAAACACTTGGAAGAGGAATAAAAGTTACCAGGGACAGTGAGGGGCCCAAGGAAGGTGGTGGAAGCAGGGAAGGGTCGTGTTTTGGGGTTGCCTTGGTGATCATGGGGGTGGGGGCAGATGTTCTGTATGGCAGCTTTGGGCTTCTAAAGCTGGTAAAGTCACCTCTCTTCCATTGAGCCCTTCCTGAACCTGGCTGGATGGTTGGGTTGGAGGTTCCCTACCACTTTAAAGAGTAAAGTTGATCTTATCAAAGGCTTAAGGAATCCTAACCCTCTCAAGGTAGACCTGCCTGTTCAGACAGAATATTTTTCTGACTATAAATAAGCTGGTCTTGGAAGAGCCGATGTGCTTGGTTATGGTTAAAGCTACTGTCCAATTAGCCTTCTTCCTCTAAATCTGTTTGTGCCTCGGCCTAGGAGGTTCTGACAGTCTGTGAGGGGCAGGATTGGAGCCAGGGACTCAGACATTCGTGGTTCCCAAAGTCACCTCCAACATTGGTTACATGTGGGGTGTGCTCCATTCTTTCTGGGGCACTTTCTCATCCAGCCACCTGTTTGGGTTCAAAAATGCTCTGTGATGCCAGAAGGATCATAACTGCACTTAATAGATCAGCACCTGAGGTTCATAGAGGGGAAGGGACTTTCACAGGGTTTACACAGCAAGTCAGAGGAATGGTTGGGACTTGGACCGGGGAGGGGGGTTGGGCAGAGAAGAAAATATCCATCTATTTTTCTAAACCCCTGCTTCTGGTTTTCCACCTGGAGTCTCCCCTGGGAGGGGTGCCTTTTATTTCTTCCTTCCCTCCTTCTCTACCTGCTGCGTCCAAGTTGGTCAGCAGACCAGCCTTCTTTGTTTCATGGAGAGACCTTTGAAGATGAATTTTTGGCTCTGCAGATGAGAGGGAGGCCCTGCGAGTCTTTGAGAAGGTCTGGGATTCGCTGGGGAGCCCCCTCATGCTGACTCTCCACTGCGGGGTGGGGGAAGGTTGGGAATTCTTTGTCTGGTTCTGGCAGCTAGGGACTGAGTGGTCACTCACAGCCTCCAACCTATGCCACTTTACCCCTGGGAGCAGCTGCAGCCTTGGACTCCCAGTGGGAGGCTCCTTTCCACAGAGTGGGTTTATTGGGGTCAGAGGGCACCTCCCTGAGGACAGGGAGACTGTGTGAAGTGGGCAAGTCGAGGCACCAAAGCAAACCTCAGCCTGCCACAAACCTTTCCCAGCTGGAGAAGACCAGACATTTTGAGTTTGGAAAAAATCTGGAAGAGTGGGGCAAAAGGGAAGCCAGGCATATGGGCCCAGCTGGGAAACAGACAACGGGGCATCCTGGGGCAAAGCTGCATCCCCAGCTCCGCAGCCCTGGCACAGGCTCCCTGAGTTACGGTCTCCTTTCCTGTGGGGCCAACTGAGCTCCCATTAGATATTACTAAGGTGTGCCTGGATGGCGTGACAAGGATGGCCCTTCCCACAGGCTGACTTTTCTGGTGTTCTGTGTAGACGTGAGGTTGCAGGTTTGGTAGCTTTCAGAAGGTCTGAGGCTAATTCTGTGTCCTCCCCTAGGACTCCACCTCTTGGAGTGCATGTGGCACCCACCCACCCTTGGATCCTGCCAGCTCAGCTCTTAGCTGCCCTCTGACCTGGCCTCTGCACCAGTCTGCTGAATGCTCACTTGCCGTGTGACCCTATCTCCCAAGGCTCTGTGTTCTGGCCTGTCTATGTCCTAAGCCAGGATTAGGCCGTAGCCCCAACATGGGAGGCAGCATGGTCTTGGGCAGTGGGTCTCAATTGGGGGTGATTTTGCCTCCCAGGTGATGTTTGGCAATGCCTGCAGAGATTTTTGGTTGTTAAAGTTGGGGGTAGGGCTGGGGATACTGCCCGCACCTGGTCGGTAGAGCCTAGGGATGCTGCTAGACGTGCTGCAATGCACAGAACGGCCTCACCACAAAGGGTTCAGATGTCACCGGGGCTGAGGTGGCGAATCCCTGGCCTAGTGGTTACAGCATTACAGCATGGACTCTAGGGATAGACATTTTTGGGTTCCATTTCCTGCTCCCAAATTTCTAGCTGTACGATCTTGGGCAAGCTTCTCTCTCTCTCTCTCTCTTTCTCGCTCAGCCTCAGATTCTTCAGCTGTAAAATTATTTTAATTCTTTTTTAATTCTTAGCACAGTGTTGGCAGTCAGTGGGTACTTGGTACATAGTAGCTGTTCTCATTTGTGAATTCATCTATAAAGTCTCTCCCAGGAAGGCCAGCATCGGAAGAACCAGATCTCACAGTCAAGGGTGTCATTTTGGTAGCATGTGAGAAGTGCTCTGATGGAGTCAAGGGCAGGCAATTTTGGGAGTCCCGGGATTAAGTGGCCTGCAGAGCAAGGGGTGAGTGCCTAGTGGGTTAGGGAAGGGTCTTAGGAAAACCTTACTTGATTTATTAGTAAGTCTCAAAAGGAACACTTCTAGTTCCCAGTCTCAAGATTCAATTTCACAAATATTTTTCAGATATCTACTCAAATACTGAATTTCAAAAGGTTAAATGATTTGTCTGAAACCACACAGCCAGGTAGGGCTTTCCTCTTGCCCAGCAATAAGAGAATTAGGATACCAGAGGCCAGCATTTTTTCCTTCCAGCTCTTCTTGGCTTTTTCTAGGCAAGACCAGGGGCAGGTAGCTGTTGGTGGGCCTGTGGACTGATGTGATGGGAGACTCCTAGAGGGCACATAGACTAACGGCTCTGTGCCCAGGAGCCCCTCCAAAGGCACGTACATCATTTGCAGGGTGGATTATGCTTTCACTAGTTGCCCAAATTCTATCCTTAGAAGCCTTGTTTCAACAAGCTCAAAGTGGAGCTGAGCAAGTAATGAATGAATGGCCAGGAGGTTAGGTGGGGTGTGGGCAAGAAAGACTCAGAAATAGACCCTCAGCCTTTCTGTGGAGAGGAGGCCCTCTTCATGCTGGAAGCCAGCGGCTGGGGTGGGTGCAGGGGACACCTTGCACTGACTGCTCATTCCAGACCAGAGGGATAGTTGTCAGGGGTCCTGGGAAAGAGAACCAGGAGTGGAGTGCGGGGCATCAGGGCCCATCCTGAGGACATGGCTTAGGAGGACCCAAATGAACTAGAAATGATTCCTGCCACTAGGAGTCAACTTGGAAGCCAGAAGGCCTTAGTTACCATGTCCTCAACCTCTGGGGAGGGGGCTAGGGGACAACCTTGACTGCCTATCCAAGTTGGCAGGTGGAGGAGTCCATTTTTTAGGGATATGGGGGTTCAGGAGGGGTTTATAGCTTTCAAGATCAACCCCTCAGTTTGCCATTATGGATTAGTTTTTCTTTCCCTCCCTCCCTCCCTTCCTTCCTTCTTTCCTTCTTTTCTTTTTTTCTCAAGACAGCTTGCTCTGTTGCCCCGGTTAGAGTGTCAGGGTGTCATCACAGCTCACTGCAACCTCAAACTGTCAGACTCAAGCAATCTTCTTGCCTCAGCTTCCCAATGAGTTGGGATTAGAGGTGCCCACCACCACACCCAGTTAATTTTTCTATTTTTTTGTAGAAACAGGGTCTCATTCTTGCTCAGGCTGGCCTTGAATGCCTAACCTCAAGCAATCCATCCTCCTCAGCCTCTCAGAGTGCTAGGATTACAAACATAAACCACCATACCAAGCCTGCATTTTTTTTTTTTTTTGTAGAGACAGAGTTTCACTTTATCGCCCTCAATAGAGTGCTGTGGAGTCACAGCTCACAGCAACCTCCAACTCCTGGGCTTAGGCAATTCCCTTGCTTCAGCTTCCCGAGTAGCTGGGACCACAGGTGCTCACCACAACGCCCGGCTATTTGTTTTGTTGCAGTTTGGCCTAGATTTTTTTTTTTTTTTTTGAGACAGAGCCTCAAGC
>CAUYON010042705.1:0-15716 GCA_963573935.1 Arctocebus calabarensis
CAAAGTGCCCATCAACCCATGAATGGATTAATAAATTGTGGTATATGTACACCATGGAATATTACACAGCCTTAAGATTGAGACTTTACCTCTTTCATGTTCACATGAATGGAGCTGGAACATATTCTTCTTAGCAAAGTACCTTCATATTTATATAGGACACCAGTGGGATGGGTCTACCGTGACCCAGAGCAGTCACTCAGTGGCAAAATAAGAGATGATTTCTATGTTAGTAAAGGTAAAATAAATAGTCATTATGGGGAAATGTTGCAGAACTCAATATAAAGTTGAAAAGATATGTAAAACAAGAGAATGTCTTCATTATCTTCAATAAGATACTCAGGAGCTTTTGACTTTTACAGTCTTTACTTGACTGCTCCTTCTGTAAGTTACTCCCAACAGGCTACTTTTTGCTTTTCCCCTTTCTTTCTGTAGTCTTTTTTTTTGTAATTTATGTAATTTTAGAGATTAGCATTCCTTTTCATTTTACATCTTTTATTGTGAACACATATTTTAAAATCATATTTATTTCAAGACATATCCTAGATTGAAAAGAAATTGTGTCGTGTTTCATTGTTTTTCCTTAGCTATCCAGCTGGATTACAATCTGTTCATCAGGTATGATAGCTATTTTTATTATATTAACTGGATTTTATCTACTCAGGTTATTATAGATGCTCACCTAATTCTGTGTTCTTTGTATTTTTTTCTTTTTTCTTACTTTTTTTTTCACACATTGTCACTTTGTCACTGTCAGTAGAGTACTATGGTGTACATAGCTAGAATACACGGCTCACGGCAAACTCAAATTCCTTGGCTCAAGTGATTCTCTTGCCTCAACCTCCCGAGTAGCTGGGACTTCAGGTGCCACAATGCCTGGCTAGTTTTAGAAACTGAGTCTTGCTCTTACTCAGACTGGTCTCAAAGTCCTGAGCTCAAGCAATCTTCCTGTCTCAGCCTCCCAGAGTGCTAGGATGACAGACGTGAGCTGCTGCAGCCACCTTCTTTGTACTTCTTTATACTTCTCTTAACAAGGTATAAATTTGTCCATCTCAATTGTGAAAGTTTTAGGAGGCCAAGCAGGTAAAGGTTCATGAAATAGAAAGTGACAATAATCCCAGACAATTAGAACTTGATGCTTTTCCCTCAAATTATTCAAATTCAAATTTCTAGAAAACATTACACTTCTCAAATCAAATCTGCAGCTCATGGGCCAACAGATCTTGTGAGGACTTTTTTGCTTTTGTGAGGTATCAGATATCACAAAAAATATGCACAGACTTTTTCTTTTGCTCATCAGCTTTCATTCATGTATTTAATGTGTGGTCCAGGACAACTCTTCTTCCAATTTGTGGTAGAGAAGAAAGGTTGGGCACTCCTGGCAAAGCACAAATGCTATTCAACCAGTAAGTGTCTGCAGAAGGAAGAACAGCAATTCTATCCAGCAGCAATGGGTTGAACACAGTGTCTGCATAGCTAGTAAACGGCACCTTAAATCCGGGAGGGCTGCAGGTGTATCCTCACTCAGAGGCTCGTGCTTATGGTCACGTGTGCCCTTACATTCTCACACATGCACACGCCCCCTCCCATTCTCACACCGTCCTTCACACTCACACCCTTGCTTAGTCATGCACACTTCCAATCCTATGCTGGTGGAGAAACACATATAAAAATACTATAGAAATTAAAAATAGTTGCTCAAATTCCTTAAGGAAACATATATATTTTTTCAATTGCCAGCAGATGGTTAATAGCCTTCAGTTTAAATTTTGAGTGGGTTTCAACTCAGTAATATCTGCCAGCCTTTTCCAGTCCATATTGAGTTATCCCAATTTATTTGGAATACAATTCTATTTTATAAATTTGGACAAATGCAACATTTTCAGGAAAACAGTTATTCATCTAAATAAGGTAGCTTTTTGCAATTGGGCAAATTGTAATGTTTACTTACGTTTCCCTCTGAGACAATATTAATTTTGATAACAAAAGCTTTCATTTTTCCTCTGTTTTGAAAATTCCTCACTTGATGTACTGCCCTTGGCCATGTGGAAAATATTAGATAACCGACTGTTTTTTTTTTTAGATCTCTGACTTTTAAGAGAAGTAGAAGTGAAAGGCATATGGGGAGCCTAATCCTATAATTACAGAGGGGAAAAGAGCATACTAACATTTATTGATATCTAACAAGTGCACTAGACCTCATAATGAGTGTTATGTTTACAAACTCACATTTAGGAAGGTCTGGGTTTTATTCCTGCTTCTGGGTCAAAGGCCAATGCAATCATGGATACTAGTCAATTGATCTGGCTCAAGGCTATTTCTTTTAAAGTTAAGGTCTTCAGCTAAATTATTTATGTTATCATTTTGAGATTACAGTTGTCATTTATTTATTAAGTAGAACATCCTATCTGTTTGTAGATCAACTGCTATGTAGCAGGCAAAATTCTAAGTGCATGAAGTGTATCAGGGAAATAAACATGCAACTATCCCAGCCCCAGAGGAATTCAGCTACTAATAAGACAGATTTAATTGTTAATTGTCATAAATAAAAATAGAATATAAATCAACAAAAAAACCTCATTCAATGTTTCACATAAATAGATTGCTTTTGGGTAATTTTATATTGAAGGTTAAATTTTTTTCCTCATATATATACTAGGGAACCAACATGTGCACACACACACACACACGCACACACACTATATATATATAAAATAAGACTACCTTTGGTCAAGAGTGAGCAATTATTTAAAACTTTGAGAGTTTATGGTCCTAGGTAAGGTTCAGATTTTAAAAAATGTTATGCCTTGACTCTATGAAATGCATATCCTCCTTCACCTAAAAAAGTGAAATTCACAGAAGTGAAATGAGATCAAGATAATACAGTGAACAAAAAATATATTCATTTCCAGTAGAAACCTTCAGCATCAGATGTCCCTAAAGAATTCCAGAACATGGGCAAATAAGTTAATAGATATTATTATGCAGAGAAAAACCCACATAATAGCAAAGAAGATGTGAAGCTTCAGCCAATAAGAGATTTTTTAGAGATCAGCAATATATCTTGGATTGGAAGTAGCTTTGTATAATTTATTGATATCTGTTTATATATTTCATATAATGTGTTTTTCCTGCTTTGCTAAGTTTATCATACAAAAAATAGTAGCTTCTAGATAAGTTGTGTCTCTAGAATATGGGATTCTGCCTTTAGAAAACTGAAAAAAATAAATACTTTTCTTTATTCAAATATTGCTCCTCTCTTGCTAACTTATTTCTTTATTGAGAATTATATAAATTTATATCAAGACAAATATATGGCTTCATTATTTCTTTAGTTGGTTATTGCTAATTTAGTGCCTAAATGTATTCAGAGTTTTTTAAATTGAAAGTAAACTATAGTACTTTTATTTCCATTTATTTTTACACTAAGATGATGGCATTTTTCTTCTCACTTCTTAACAGACTAAAAACATTATTTCTTTCTGTCTTCCAAAAAAATTTTATTTTTAATGGTGCAAAAATCATTGTTTTAATAAGCTAACTAGATCTGTGAAAAACAAAAGAAAACAAAATAACAGTATGTTTCAGCAAGAGAGGAATAAAGAATAGATATTTAATGAGCATTCATAGATATAAATATGAGAGAGGAACTCTCAGAGTATTGAGGAGAAGGTGGCAAAGAGAAATACATTATTATCAGTAGTTCTCAGCTGAGGGGTTTAGCTATTAATACAAAATTTCCTGAAAAGGGAGAGGGCCAGATGCCATATGAATAAATCCAGAAAGACTTTCTTCCCCCTATGAAAATGTTTCATGAGACCCTCATCCCTGGGAGCTGAGTCATCATTCACTAATGCACTTGTCTTCACCTGGCTGAGAATTTCTCTAAGAACCACTCCCAGATGACTCCTCAACAATGTTCAAAGAGAACTCCCCCCCTAATTCTAGACAATAACTTGCTTATTTCCTGTCCATAAGACAAGAAGTCCATCTGTGCCATAATCAGATTTTGCTCTGTCTCATTTTTATAACCCATTGTAGACTCTAGCCTTCTAAGGCCTAGATAGCCGAAGACTTCAGGAAGAGGGACAACCCTGTCTACACAGTGAGAAGGTGTTGAGCAAGAAATGAAACATGGATTTTGGAGATAAGATGAACAAAGCACAGTAAGAAATGCCCTATTGGGTTAGCATTTAATAACAAACAGAAAAGCAGTTGTAGATCATCCATCCATCTTATCATTTTTAATTATAAACCTCATTTAGTTGAGTTCATTCGGTTTTCTAAACTTGGTTGTACAGAATGACAATTGTAACATCAGCTTCAGCACTGTACAGACTCAGTTTTGAGGTTCTTCAATACTAGAATACTCCTTCACAGTCTAATAAGATGATATCTTATTGACATATTATATAACATTTTCTGAGGATTGATCCACAGCAAACTCTGAATGAGATTGATTTCTGTGCAAAGGTAATTTAATCCCTTGGTTCTATGGCCCCAAAGTCACATAGGGGTGTCCATTCTGCAGTCCACAGGCCACATGTGGATTATTTGAAACCTGTTTTGTTTATCTAGAGTGTCATATAGTGTCATATATGAATAAATCTTTTTTTTCTTATCAGCTCTTGTTAGTGTTTGTGCATTGAATGTGTTGCTGAAGACAACTCTTATTCTTCCAATGTGCAGGGGAAAGAAATGTTGGACACCCTGAGGGTTCACCACCATCTTGAAATTGTGTATCTTTTTCTCTCAGGTTTGTGTTAGACATAAAAACAATCAAAATTAACAAAATCTAGATTATCTTTGCAGGTAAGAAGGATCTATAAACCAAAACATATAAAGAAATAGAAGGGCAGCGCCTGAGGCTCAAAGGAGTAGGGTGCAGGCCCCATATACTGGAGGTGGTGGGTTCGAACCCAGCCCTGGCCAAAAACTGCAAAAAAAAAAAAAGAAGAAATAGAGTAAAAGGGCTGATTTAATTAAAATGTAAGTGTACATATGGTAAAAAGAAAGCATACTGTAAACAATATTGAAATACAAATGATAGAAGAAATAGAAAATATGTATGTATATGACGGAGAAATACAAAGTACCATTTAAATTAATGTGAATGACTTCTAGAAATTAATGAGCATAACAACTTAATTGAAATGGTGAATAATATGAACACATAAGTTACAGAGAGAAAATGGAAAAGGGCAATAAGCATATTGTAGGATGTCTAACATTACTAAAACTCAGGAAAATGCAAATTAAACCAGCACTGAAATATCATTTATCACCTACATACTGAAAGGTGTAGAGAAATAGATATTCCTATGAACTTCATCTGAGCCTATAAATTATAGCACTTTAGAAAGTAATCTGGCAGTATTTATTAAAATTTGATATATATATGTATTTGGAACTAATATTTTTCTTGTATAAATTTTTCTACAGATGTTAAATTATCAATAACTGGAAGATACAGGCATGCCCTACAACAAGTAGTAAAATAATCTACTAACAAAACTGATACCCAAGTAGAAAAAAATAGCTGAATATAAATTGAATTCACTTTTATAAAATTATAAATTGTTAGAAGATGATGAACTAAATTTATATCAAATATGTGTCAATGTGGAAGGACATTATAATATATTTTAAGTGGAAAGCATTAAGTTCAAATAATTTATATAAACCCATATCAATGAAAATAAAATAAATGAAAACAAAACAAAATTGTGATATGTTGTATATTTGAATAAAAGTACTATTTTACATCTATACTATATAACAAAAAATAAATATTTTTTAGTTCTATTTTCTAGAGTCAATGAATATAATTGCTTTAATTTTTTCAGATGCTTTTTAATTTTTTTACACTACCATCTAAATGTTGTACGTTACATGGTCAATAAACTTCATCCTGGGAAAGTGTCTTGCATTATTTCTCTCCTAGTCTTTAACATACTTCCTCTGGGGCTCTACCTTTTATAATATTTAGTTTTTGCCTTCTGCCCTAAACAGCTGTCTTACCACAATGTTCTCAGCTCTAAGTAATACCTAAGAATATTTCTGTACTTCTAACACTATGTTACTTTTGGGTATTCATTGTTTTCTCTTCATTAGGTATTAGATATGTCATAGAATACTAATTTTTAAAAAGGATATAAACCAGATATATTTGAGAAGGGAGATGAGACCACTGTGAATACTTGTTTTATGCCACAAACTTGTTAGTTGTCTTCAGAGTCTATAAACTTGTGTTTATACAAACTATTAAAGGAGAGCAATGAGTAGAATCCTGATCAATAGCATGCACGCACACACAAGAAAGCGCTAATATGAATGGAAACAAAGAACAGAGTGAGTGAATATTACTCAAAACATCCTTAAGAGAGAGATCCAGGAGCAGCTTTAAGGGACCAAAACTCTGGTGTTTATTCCTCTACGTTAAACGTTTTATTTCCCCTTTAGCGGGCTATATCTACTCCCCTTTTAAGAAGGTCTGAGATAACAATTAATCATGATGGCATTATAATTCTGAAGACAGAGAAACAAATAAATTAACTCTAAGTTTTCACAATCAGTTAAAAAATTCTAGTTAATTTTCCTGGACATATTTTACCCCCATTCATAAATTTTTTGTTAGTGTTCTTCAGATTTTAATATCAAATTATCATCAACGTAAGTCTAAAAGTCAGATAATTTTTTTTTCTTTCTTTGTTTTAATACTACCTTAGTCTTCCCAGGATGCCATAATAAAATACCACAGACTGAGTGGCTTAAACATGAGAAATTTATTTTCTTACCATTTTGGAGGTTGAAAAGTCCGGGATCAGCGTTCCAGTGGGGTTTGGTCTGGTGAGAGCTCTTTCCCTGCCTTGCAGATAGCCTCCTTCCTTAGAGACAGGGAGAAATCACTTTCTCTTTCTTCCTCATTTTATAAATCCCCAATCCTGGCAGTTTAGTACACCCTTTCATTTCATTTAACCTTAATCACCCCCTAAAAGTCTCCAAGCAGTCACTTGGGGATTAAGATTTCAGCTTGTGAATTTTGTGGAGGAGGATGGTACAATTCAGTCCACAGCACGTGTCAATGTTTGCTATTCAAAGCAAATTTTGGAAGTATATAACAAACAGGAAAGTGAAGGCTCCACCTACACACAATTAACTATAATGCAACAACAATTAAATAAGTCTTCATATTCACTCATTTATCCTTCTAGTAAATATTTTCAGAGGCCTATTCTGGACCAAAAAATTTCCCATAATCTTGAGTAAATAATTATAATCCTTGAAGCATGGAGAAAACTTGAGACATTTTTGTTGTCATGTCAGATAATTAACCACTTACTTTCATCACCTGCTGTACACCCAACAGTCTAAGATATCTTGGGAGGGAATACAAATGACAGCAGATAATATAGACTTTGCCAGTGGAAACATAATATGCTTACAAATTTGCTAATTCTTTTAGGACTCATAATTGTTAATTATTTTGTGTCAATCTGACTGGGTTAAAGGACAGCTGGATACCTGGAAAAATATTATTTCTGTCTATGAGGGCGTTTCCAGAAGAAATAGTAGACAGAGCAAAGAACATCTGCCCATACCAATGAGGGCAAGCATTCAATCTCTTGAGGGAATGACCACAATAAAAAGGTGGAAGAATGACGAATTCTCCTTTGGAACTGGAATATCCATCTTCTCCAGCTCTCAGACATCAGAGTTTCAGTTTCTCAGCCGTCAGGTGATGGCAGGACTTACTCCAGCAGCCCTTCACACATTGTTGGGCTTTCAGCCTCAGACTGAGAGTTATACCATCAGCTCCCCTGCGTCTTAGGCTTTGTACATAAACTGAATTACATAACATACTTTCCTATTTCTTGAATTCACAAATAACATATTGTGGAATTCTTTAGCCTCCAAAATCATGTGAGCCAATCCCCATATTAATTCACCCCATACTTATATATCTATTCATCTACCCATCTATTTTCTATTGGAGAAATAGAAGCCCTCCAATATTCCTCTGGAGAACACTCATTAGTACTGGGATCATTACCATCTCAATTATCAAAATCCACAACAATGCCATGTTATGAACAATTATCACATGTCCCTTGGCATGTAATAGTAGACATTTATTTTTACTAACAAGTCTATGTATCTAATGAATGCATCTATTGACTGAGCTGGTCTCATGGGAGCCCATCCATGCAGCAGTGATGATCTGTCCACCATTTATTCAGCTTTACTGATATTGATCTCTTACATGTCTGGGAATTTGGCTGAAAATAATGGACAGATTTGGTTCTGCTTCAGGCATCTCCTTGCAAATTGATATCCAGGCTTTGGTCTCAGGATGAAACACACACACACACACACACAGAGAGGGAGAGAGAGAGAGAGGGAGAGAGAGAGAGAGAGAAGAGAGAGAGAGAGAAATGTTGCAGGGCCTTCTAATTGTAGGGTAAATCTCAGAACTGACACATTATATCCTACAATTCTATTATGTAAAACAAATAACCAGGCCAGGCCATATTCAATTGATAAAGAAAAATAATGAATCTTTTGATGTGAACAACTGAAAATACTCATTGCAAAGGGCGTGGATACTAATGTTGGTTTATGGGTGGATGAAGATTTGGGTCATTTTTACACCAGCCTACCACATTAGCAAACATAAAAATAGGGGAAATGTAAACATAATTGGTAATTACTTTTAGGGCCAGGCACAGTGGCTCATGCCTGTAATCCTAGCACCCTAGCACATGGATTGCTGAGCTCACAGATTCAGCCTGAACAGAAGAAACATCCCATCTCTAAAACAGCCAGGCATTGTGGTGGTTCCTATAGTCCCAGCTATTTGGGAGGCTGAGACAGGAGAATCCGCTGAGCCCAAGGGCTTGAGGTTGCTATGAGCTGTGACAATAGAGCACTCTACCGAGGGTGACAAATGAGACTCTGTCTCAAAAAAAAAAAAAAAAAAAAGTTAATTACTTTAACATATGACTAGAGAAACTACTGCATGAATTCACAAAGCTTCATAGGTTGGGGAGTCACAGATGCTATAATAAGTGAAATGGAGAGAGCTATTTATTACTTTTAACTGTCTTATTATCAGGAATGAATAGAGTTAGGTGCAGATTTTACATAATCCCCCCCAACACACACTTACCTCCATGATTCCTAGTATCTCCATGTATCCTTTAATTGTCAATTATCCTCCAAAAAGAGATGATGAGAAATAGAATATTTGCAATTAGATGTAGGCTTTCTGTTCTCCTTTTCTTGGTTGAAATCAAAGCTCTCTTTTCCATCCACCACTTTCATCCAAAAGAAATGTTAGCATTTCTTTTGTGTAGACTCAGCATTTGGCTCTTTACTTAAAGTACAATTTACTATACTGGAGTCTCTGGGGGTGGGTAATCCCTAAAAATACCCCATATATATATATACACATATACAAAGTCCAAAAACG
This sequence comes from Arctocebus calabarensis, assembly GCA_963573935.1. Classification (NCBI taxonomy): domain Eukaryota; kingdom Metazoa; phylum Chordata; class Mammalia; order Primates; family Lorisidae; genus Arctocebus; species Arctocebus calabarensis. Next base: position 9,473 of record CAUYON010042705.1, read on the forward strand.
ATCTTCTCTTTTAAAAATATATCATCTTTAACATGGACTATAGGGCATTCAGTTTCCTAAAGAGTTCTTATTCACACTTTCCTCAAGACATTTCATTCCTTTAGTAACAAATAAGTCTCACTCATTTTTGAGGTTTTTAAATAAATCTACATTATCTTAATTCTCTCAACATAATAGAATAGAAACACTACTGTATGTTTACACAGATCTTCATTATTATTAAATCACGTTTACCACAGTTTGAAGTTCTATTTTTGTGTGATTCTTACTGTATTCCTTACAAAATTTTACCATACACTGTAAGCTTCCTTGGAACAAATAAAAAGTCTGTTGTGCTCAACATTTTATGTGCCTAGCCAGTGTCTAACCCTCAGAAACACTCAATAACATTTACTGACAAGGTACATAAATCAATGTAGGTATACTTAAGCTTCCAAGATTAGCAATCAAAAATTTGTCTCCATGAAAAATGGGCTCACAAAACATGACTGTGTTCTAGAAATAGTTAGGACTTACTACATATATGTATACTCTGCACATCTCCCAACCCAGTTCCATGGATCACTGAATGATAGGCACTTGAAGAATTGCACTAGACTTATAATAAGTCAATACAGTAAGTTGTTTTATTTAGTCACTGACAGCTGCTGGTTTATTCATTACTTAATCATAGCCCTTCTTATCTTGACAAATATAGATGTTAAATTGTATAAAGTTAATAGCAAGTTTATTAATGGCCAATTATGCATAAAATTATATTTGAACCTTCTTTCTTGAAGTATAATATATAGGCATATTTTAAGTCTCTATTTCAGCATTATCCATTTTTCATTTAAAGATTAAAGTCATAATCTTTAAATAAATTCTAAACCCTGGAAGCACTCTAATTACATTTTCCCTAAGTTGAGTCAACAAACATCATGGTTATAAAGAAGTATTACTGTCATTCAATCTTAAATCAACTTTGCTACATTTGTTATATTTAGAGCAATAAATTCACTTAAAATCTATATCATCATTAAAGTCTGCAATTTTTTTTCCAAAAGCTTTTCATGTAACAACAGTGCTCTGACACTTTAAAGAGAAATTTGTATGAATCAGTGCAAACTCCACATTTAACTTTCTCAATACTATGCTTTGCTCTCTTTTAAATTTTCTAGCTAATGAGGACTTTTTTTTTCACATAGGTTATTTGTCCATACACTGGACAAATTCTAAATTCTTAAGAAATTCACTGCTGTTATTATCTAATGTTATTTTTCTTATATTTAACACATTAACATTTTAATAAATGTACTTCTGGAGAAAAATCTCTTAAATATCCCATCTTTGATTTTTATGTGTAGTGCTTTATTATTTGTTCCAGAATCCATATAGGTGAAAGATTATTTCTTCTCAATAGTGGATCGATTTATCATCTCTTTAGTTACTGTGATCATGCAAAACATAAACGTTTGGAGATAGAGGAAATACAAGATAGCTGAATAGAAACTTCTAGCAAAAATCCCGCCACACGATCACCAAATTTAGTAACCATCCACGTAAGTTAGTATCGTCAAAAGTACCAAAATCAGGTGAGCTATCATACTACCTGGTTATATAAAGGAAGGAGGCACTGATTGGTTGAAAAAGATAAATTGTCATTCCCTACACCACCGCTACTCCACCCTGTAGCAGTGCTGTACCAGCAAGTCCAGCGGAGAGAGAGTCTATGTGCCCCGGGGAAGGAAAGGATTTTGAGACTATGACACTCAGGAATGCCCTGGCACAGGAGGACACAGATCAGGGCAGAATACTGCCAGCAGAAGAAGCATTTATATCAGCCCAGCCAATTAGAATCTACTACCCCCAAACCCAAGTTCTTGCTAAGCCCACAACTGACTGATAAAAAGCACCCTGTGACCTGAAGGAAATTCATACTTCAGTCGGGTACCAAAGGATAGAGTCCTTCCACAATTCCTTTGGCTGTGCTGGTTTGGAGCCAGTGGCCTTAGAGTAAACGTGACTCAGTGAGACACCAGCAGCTCCAGCGAAGGCAGTGCACGTGGAACTCCGTCCCCAAACACAGGCTACGTGGTTCTGGGAGTGTCTTCTTCTACTTGGGGAAAAGAAAGTGAAGAGCTCAAAAGACTTTGTTTTGCAACTTGGGTATCAGCTCAGCCACACCAAATTAAAGTACCAAAACTCCTGTAACCAGAACGCAGGCTTTGGTTGCTGGACAGCATTTGTGGACCTGCCCTGGACTACAAAGAAACAAATTCCTTGAAGGGAAGGACACAATCCCAGCAGGATGTACCACTTGCCAAGAGCCCCTGAGCCTTGACTAAACATTAAAATTAGCCAGGGAACCGCCAATATTGTGCTGGCTGGTGAGACAAGGCCTGTGCTATTATGGCTACAGTGACCAAAGACTTGGATTACAGCCCTCAATTCCTTCTCAGGAAGGATAAATGTTCAAATAATCCAAGATTGGGAGGAATAAAATAAATACCTAACTCTTTAATGCTCTGACATTGACAAACATCCCCAAACATCAAGAATATTCAGGAAAATATGACCTCAACAAAGGACCTAAAGGAGATATCAGTGACGGATCCTGGAGTGGCGTAGATATGTAACATTTCATACAAAGAATTCAAAATAGCTCTCCTAAAGAAGCTTAGTGAACTTTCAGGCAGCACAAAGAAAAGATTCAGAAGCTCATCAGAAAAATTTAATGGTAAGATTGAAATAATAAAAGAAATCAAGTAGAAAATTTGCAGCTTGGAAATTTAATTGTCATATTGTGAAATGCATCAGCATCTCTCAACAGCAGAATTGACCAAACAGAAGAAATAATTGTGAAAGTGAAGAGAGGATATCTGGAAATACACTGTCAGAAAAGAGAAAGGAAATAAAAAGGACTATAGAACGAAGCACACTTACAAGATTTAAAAAATAGACCCAAAAAGGGAAATCTAAGAGTTACAGGCTTAGAGAGGAGGTTAAAGAGAGAGCTCGGGGTAGAAAGTTTATTCAAAAACATAACAACTAATAACTTTCCAAATCTAGAGAAAGATATCAATATTCTCAGGTACACAAAGGTCAAGAAAAAAACATAGAAATGAGCTCTGCTATGACTGGCAGCACACTTCTCAGATGGGGCCTTGCAGACCCAGAAAGAATGAGGTGAAATATTCAAAGTTCTGGATGAAAAGAAAAAAAACCTTAACCTTAGGACATTATATCCTGCAAAAATATCAGATTGCAGGGTTGGATTGCTGCTTTTGATATTTCTGAATGATACAAAATAATACATGGCTATTTCCACTCTCGAAAGTTTACTTCATATAAAGAATAAAATGTAGGCTTTCATGTGCTCCTCTTGAAGTAAATAGCGGCTCAGAGTCACGGGTTGAGTTTGGGAAATAACAGTTCAGAAGACACAGCTTCAGCAAAATGCACCCTTCGTTAAATTCATGGATCTTTTACTTTTCTCTGATGCATGTTAGAACAGTATTTTGGAAAGGATGAAAGATAGAATGATGGTATGTCAGAAGATATGTCAGGGGGTTTGTAGGAGCAGAAACACACTGGACCCCTTTTCTTTCTCATCTTAACATCTGAAATTATCACTGTATCTCTTCCTATGCTAGAAAACATAAGCAATTTGCTCTATTCCTCAGTAATGTTGTCACTAAACTTTATGTGGAATTATAATTCAATATGATCTTTAGGGTGAAGCAAAATATCCAAAGGGAAGAAAAAAGTTCCTATTCAAAAAGCATTGTAAAGAATTTCATAATTTAGGGCGGCACCTGTGGCTCAGTGAGTAGGGCACCAGCCCCATATGCCAGAGGTGGTGGGTTCAAACCCAACCCTGGCCAAAAAAAAAAAAAAAAAAACTACAAAAAAAAAAAAAAAAGAATTTCATAATTTACATATTAAAAAAGAGGAAATTTTGTGAGCACAGTATTGACAGATCTTTAGCAAAGAGGATGTAATTTTGGCTTCTTTCATTGCTATAGGAGTACATACTTTCACATGTGTATATTTTCATGCACACACAAAAATAGATTCTGTATTAAAATGCTTGTCAAGTCTACTATAATTCTTTCTGTTGGCTGAGTTGTATACTAGAAATCTTATTCCAGTCTGACCCATACTGTATAGAACTGGAAGGACATAAATAAGATAATACAGAGAAATGATTAGCAAATCTACCCTTACGGATATTTAATTTATTTGCCATGTGTAGTCTTTTTCACCCAGCCCAATACATATTCTTTTCCAGGCTTTGAAAGTGTGTCTATCTCTCTCTCGCCTTCTTTCTATCTCTCGCCCTCCTCTCTCCATATAGCATAGACTGATTGACTACAACAATTTTTTGAAACTTGCCTTGCTCCTATTTATTTTGTGCTAAAAATGATGATGGTGGAAGAGCCTATGACTCAATGGGGATTCCTGATATCAATTGTGATTGGTAGAACCCTTATTGAGATGGTTACATTTCTTCAACAATGAAGTGGACGTAATCAGCATTATTGTTTTTAGCCTACTAGACAGTAATCAAGGCTCACAGATTGTATGGATGGCAGATTCTATGGCAATCCTTCAGAGAACTATTCTAGGGATTAAATTGAAGGTAGAGGGCAGTGCCTATGGCTCAAAGGAGTAGGGCGTTGGCCCCGTATACCAGAGATGTTGGGTTCAAACCCAGCCCCGGCCAAAACAAACAAATAAATTGAAGGTAGCTAAAGTACTTGATTTGGAACCAAAACAATACCAGACTGATAATTCCATTTTGACTTAATTCACAACTGTAAAAAGTCTAAACCCCTCAAAAGTTCCATAATTGACTATTTATCAGTCCTCTAGTATTCCTAAAGTCTACCTTGATAAACAGGGTCCTTGTAAGGATGGATATATCTATAAAATGACATGATCCAGTCATTTACATTTCTTATGGTAGATATGATAAGGAAATTTAAAAAATCAGGATTCTAACATGACTTGCTTGACTTCAAGCTAACTATAATTACTAGAAACTCAAAATATTATTACGAATACCATCTAGGCCAGAAATTGGTAGAGTAAAAACCTTTTGTTCCTTGTACCTTAAATTCTGATCATTTTTTCAGTTTCTAAAAATATACGTTTTAACAATGGTTCCTTACCCTATAAAGATATGGTATAAAGAGAAAGGTGGAAGTTGATAGAGAGCCCATCTCTGCCAAATCTTTATAATCATTAATGTCACCATCAAATCAATATTCTTAAAGAAATACAAAAGATTATTCTAATCATCTGAGACTTGAAAATTAAATGTATGATGAGCTATATCACATCTGAATTCAATTATCTAGTTTGGCTAGTAAAAACATTGAACATTCCTAGAGAATAAGATGTTGAATTGAATTTGACTATTGTTACAAATATAACTGATAAAAAGATATAGTAGACAGGGTAATGGTTCCCCAAAGTTGTTAATGCCCTAATCCTCAGAACTTTGAATATAAATTACTATTATGCAGTGAAAAATAATTTTTCAAATGTTTTTAAGTTCAATGACCTTGATGTGGGATCACTGGGATTGTCCAGTTACACAGAGTATAAAAACATGAATTCTTAAAAGTAGTGACCTTTCCCAATTGTGGTTAAGAAAAGAGATGGAAAGATGAAAACAGGGTCAATGAAAATCTGTTGCTTGCTTTGTAAATATAAAAGGGAACTATTAGCTGTGAACATTTTTCAACTTTAGAAGGTGGAAAGGTAAGGAAGCAGATTCTCCTCTACAGCCACCAGAAATAAACATAATTCAGTTGACATTTTGATTTTATCTGGTGTTTTGTATGAATAGTAAGATAGTATTTAAAAAAAAAAAACACCCTGCAAAATGAGATGGTGACAATAGACCAAACAATACCTTAAATTTCAGTGTGGCAAGTTGAGTTGATTAGAGGTTGGTTACTTAACCAGGGCATTCACTTCTTGGAAGACACAGTACCTTATGCCACTCATCAGTATTCTACCAATAATTTTATTGAAGTATCAGGCCCTTTTTGCACAAGATGTCTTTCTCACCCTCTGTACTGGGATAGGACTTCTCTAAGAAATAAAATCTAGAAGAAGCCCAAGTGCCCATCGATCCACGAATGGATTAATAAACTGTAGTACATGTATACTATGGAATATTATGCAGCCTTAAAGAAAGATGGAGACTTTACCTCTTTCATATTTACATGGATGGAGCTGGAACACATTC
>CAUYON010042706.1:0-24680 GCA_963573935.1 Arctocebus calabarensis
GATCATCAGAGAAATGCAAATCAAAACTACTTTGAGATACCATCTAACTCCAGTAAGATTAGCCCACATCACAAAAGCCCAAAACCAGAGATGTTGGCATGGATGTGGAGAAAAGGGAACACTTCTACACTTCCTTTTGGAAAGATGTTTGGAGAACACTTAGAGATCTAAAAATCGACCTGCCATTTGATCCTATAATTCCTCTGCTAGTTGTATATCCAAAAGACCAAAAATCACATTAGAACAAAGGCATTTGTACCAGAATGTTTATCGCAGCTCAATTCATAATTGGTAAGTCATGGAAGAAGCCCAAGTGCCCATTGACTCATGAATGGATTAATAAATTGTAGCATATGTACACCATGGAATACTGTGCAGCCTTAAAGAAAGATGGAGACTTTACCTCTTTTGTGTTTACATGGATGGAGCTGGAACATATTATTCTTAGCTTATTATTCAAAGTATCTCAAGAATGGAAGAAAAAGTATCCAATATACTCAGCCCTACTATGAAACTAATTTATAGCTTTCATATGAAGGCTATAACCCAATTATAGCATAAGAATATGGGGAAAGGGAAGGGAAGGGGGGAGGATGGGTGGAGGAATGGTAATTGGTGGGACCGCACCTACGGTGCATCTTAGAAGGGTACAGGTGAAACTTACTAAATGCTGAATATAAATGTCTTAACACAATGACTAAGAAAATGCCATGAAGGCTATGTTAGCAAGTTTGATGAAAATATTTCAAATTGTATATGCAACCAGCACATTGTACCCCATGATTGCATTAATGTACACAGCTATGATTTAATAAAAAAAAAAAAAGGAAAAGAAAACAGAACAGAAACCCCTGCCCCCTGCTGGGGAATCTCCCCGTAGAGGTATAGACAGGTGCACATGACAATCTCAAAGAATTTGGAAGGCAGGTGGGACTTAGTGTAATTGAAGTGGAGAGGGGTTCAATGGCCTCCTTTAGTCCTGCTTTAATCTTAGGCTATCTATCCACCTTGTAATTAGTCTCTTATGCTTAGAAGTGATTTTATCTGTATCCATTAAATCAAAACACTCGTTGGTACTCAGTCTTTTAGACTTTTTAGGCATTCACTGGTATAAGTGAGATGAATTCACTTTTGCAGAGAGTCCATCAACGGGTAAAGACTTGCACTTGGGACACCTCAAGTATGAAAATGTGTTTATATTGGCCTTTTCAGATTAGGAATTTATTTGGCGTTCCTGCTGTCAGCCTTTTGAAAATTCTGCAGGTCTACACGTTTGAAAAATAAGAATGGTTGTTTGGTGGGTTTCTTTTGAGTTTAATCTAAGACCTGGATGTCTGATGAGAAAAATCCTGAATAAAACCACTGTTTAAAAAGCCTAGATATTTCCCTTGCTTTAACCACCAGATCTTGGAGCCAGGAGGTGGTGCATTGCAATCCTGTATGCAGCCCAGTACTCAGTTCACTGAGGTGTGATTCCTTCCCCTTGTTTTATGACTTAGGTAACTGAGAAAACAAAACCACATGGATGTAAGAGATGCTGCCTCAGCAGGTATAACACAATATCACTTAAAAATCTTTTACAGAGTCTCTGATTACAAACCTTCATCATTCCCTTTCGAATATCCACTGACCTTTTCCATGCAAACTGAACCTTTTATGTGTTAAGAAAGGCAGTGTGCTCAGAGAATCATTCTTATTTGTAGCCTCCCATATGGCCATGACTGATATAAGATATAGTTCTTTTAAAATCTTTTTTGGATTTTTCATTTGTCTGCATTTAAGGGGTACAAGTGCAGTTTTGTTACCTGGATGTATTGCATAGTGGTGAAGTTTGTGCAGAAAAATGTAGAAACGTGAATACATGAAGCCATCGAGAATCATTGCTCTTATCATCGACCACTTGCCTATAGGCTTCTTCTGAGATTAAAATCAAACAAATGTTTGTTAGTTATAACCCGAATATTAGTGATAAGGAACATTAAAATGTGGGGGGGGTTTAAAAGAAAATTTAAAATAAAATTATGCATCATAGCAGAAGGGAGAAGCCCATGTTATAGAAGTGGTTGGAGCACCATTTTTTCCCTCCATAATATTTTTTTCTCTTCCAGTTTAGAGGCTATTTGCTCTATTTCTAATTGGTAAAAATTATCCATTCAATCTTAATATGCATCCTTAATGAGTCTAAAGTTAATCAGTATCTTTACTGTCCTCCAGAAAAGCATAAGGAACATAGGGAACTTTAAGGCTCACCATCACCCTTGCTTTGTGTGCCTTTCTTAACAAACATGTTAGTCCCAGCTTGTGTGCTAGCCCTTAAATGACCCTTTCTCCATTCTATTATTATGTCCCCCAATATCACTCCCAGTAACATGTGTTAAAATGTCTCATCTTTTCTTTGTGATATTACTTGTTACCATGATGAATCTATTTTACTCCTTAAGAATTATCTTATAATTTTAAGAGTCTCTATTTTTTTTCTAAAAAATTTGAGCACATCAATTCTTTTGTTTAATCTTCCTATTGATGTTCTTTGTTTGAATATAGCCATGGGTCCCTTAACGATAGCTATAGCTAGATGATATAGCCTGCTACACACCTGGGTTGTATGGTGTAACCCTATTAATCCTAGGTTACAAAATTATATGCCATATTCCTACACTGGATATTATAGGCAACTGTAATACAATAAGTGTCAGTATAGCTAAGCATATCCAAACATAGAAAAGGTTTGGTCAAAATGCAAAATAAAAGATGAAAAATTGGCACATATGTTTAGGGCCCTTACCATGATAGGAGCTTGCAAGTCTGAGGGTTGATCTGGGTGAGTCATGAGTGAGAGGTGAGTAAATATGAACGCTGAGGATTTTACCACGTGCCACTGTGGACTTCACACACACTGGGCACTTAGGCTGTGCTCACTTTGTAAAAAATATTTTTCTTTCTTTAATAATCAGTGAAGTTTAGCTTATCATCCCTTTTTTGACTTTATAAACTTTTAAACGTTTCAACTTTTTGACTCTTTTGTAATAAGATTTAGCTTAAAACATAAATGCATTATACAGGGCTAAACACTATTTTCCTCTTGTATGCCTCTAAAAGCTTTTTTCTATTTGTAGGATTTTTAATGTGTTTTACTTTTTAAATGTGTGTGTTAAAACTAAGATATGAACGTCCACATTGGTTTAGGCCCGCACAGCATGGGGGTCAGCATCATCACTGTCTTCCCACCTCTGCGTCTTGTCCCAGTGGAAGGGACCCCACACATGTAGCTGTCATCTCCTAGGATGACAATGCCTTCTTCTGGACACCTCCTGAGGGACCTGCCTGAAGTTGTTTTACAGTTAACTTTTTTTTGTAAGTAGAAGGAGTACACTCTAAAATAATGACAAAAATATAGTCTAGGGATTATAGAAACCAGTTCCATAGTAGTTAGCCATATCCAGCGTTCTGTCCTGTGCATAACTGTGTGTGTTATCCCTTTATACGCGGCAGCACAGTAGGTGACCAGCATCACCACAAACACATGAATAACCCATCGTACTACACTTAGTACAGCTGTGATGTCACCAGGTGATAGGACATTTTCAGCTCCATTATCATCTTGCCGGACCACCCTTGTATGTGGGTGAGTCTTTCATTAACAAAAATATTGCTATGGATGATCGTGTGACGTATCTGGAGTGTCTTTAAGATCTGGTTGGTTCCCTTGCAAATATTCCTGGTCATTTCTGTTCATTTCTTGTTTCTTATTCATGCTTTCTAGTCCTTACTATTTTAAAAAAGCATTTTAAATTTGTTATCATGTTTTAGGCAACTCAGGATGTGAACGAGTGTCAGAGTCAATCTTTGGGACTTCAGGAGGTGGATGTCCCCGGCTGACATACTTGCTGTGCTTAGAATCATGGAAATAGAATTGGAGTGAAGAGATCCCTGAATATGTTGTGCTCGGAGTTCTAAGAGAGGCAGGAATTCGGACAGCCCTCACCAGGTTTCACTGGCCAGTCCTAAGTGCCTCCAGTGATGGGGATGGACAGGGCAGCACTTCCAGCTGCTGGCCATTCGAGCCTTCTTTCCAGTATTCTTTTTCCTAAGTGGAAACCTACTTCTCTAGTTTCTGCTCATTGGCCCTGAGTCTACTTTCTGGAGTTAACAGGAAGTTTAGTCTTATTTCTCTTTCAGTCTTTTAGATATATGAATGCACTATTACTCATTTTAAGGAAATTTTATCAGATGTATGTTTATGTACAGAGAGAAATAGCTGGTAGGACAAAGGCACACTGCATGTGGTATTTCCAAATCTCAGGCTCTCCAGGGATGGTAAAATCATCCCTTTAGTCTTCTGACCCTAGTAGATTGCAAGCCAGTTTCATTAAGGTTGGTGCCTTCGTCCCATGAGATCTCAGTGAGAGGAGTATAGGATGGATATGATGTGATAATATTCCCATTGTGCAAGTGATGTTGGTCAGGCTCGGGGGGTTTAAGTGACTTTCTTAGGACACAGGCTCTGAAAGTTGGGGTGAAAGTCCAAAGCAGAGCTGCTGTGGACAAATGCATGTTTTTTTGTTTGTTTTGCAGTTTTTGACTGGGGCTGGGTTTGAACCTGCCACCTCTGGCGTATGGGGCCAGGGCCCTACTTCTTTGAGCTGTAGGCACAGCCCAACCAAATGCATGTTTTTGGAAAATCTCCTCTTTTTCTCAGATCAGACTATTCCTATGCCCGTCTCTGTTTTTGAGCAAGTGTTCTAATTTTCTGATCCATTGCTAGCTGCTCATTTATTTTGGAAGCAAAGATTGGATGTCATTGGACAATGCCCTGGGCGCATCCTAGAAATGGCACAAATTGGAAAACTGAGGGGCGGGAGGGACAGGGTCTTAGTGAAAGGAGGCACAGAGAAGGCCTCTCGTTAGGAAGAGGCCAGGCGAGTGTGTTTGGGGTGGGCAGCCACCCGGATTTGGTGCTGGGTTTGCAGTGTCCTTTGCTGAGTATGGGAGATAAATGGGGGCACACACCCTGGGAAATGTGAGGGAGACAATTTCTCCAAGGCAGGGCCAGGTGAAAGGCACTGACTCTGCCCCTGCCAGGCTTGTACTTGCTCCAGGTTCCAGATGCTGCCGCCGCTGAGTCATCACTCCTGGATCCAGACAGATTCAATGTGGGTTTGGAGTCTCAGCTTCGGAGGGAGGGATCAAAATGATCATAAAGAGAACCGGCACACTGGCAGCATGGAAACAGCATGGGGCCATTTGTGTTCCAGTGCTGACTCATTAAACCAATTTATTTTCCCAACAAATATTTACTCAGGGCTCACTCCACATCGGGGGCTGTGCAAGGTGTGAGAGGCTGAGCTGAACCACATGGAGTCTTCTGCTGTCAAGTAAAGCCCTGAGTTAGTCCCATAAAACTAGCAGGGACAACTCTGCACCAGGGGCCTGAGTCAAGTACTCACCATGTCATATACCTCATGATAACCTATGAAGAAAGAAGATGTCACCTGATGAGACAACTGGAACTTAGAAAGGTCACACAGTGTGCTGCAAATGGCAGATCCAGACTTCAGACTAAAGCCTAGGGACATCAAAGCCAGTATTCTTAACTGATCTTGGGGCCCACTTTTAATATCTAGAAAACGGGAACAGTTAATTACCCCAATCTTTGTAACAGACTCATAGTTAGTATCAAATGAGTCTATTACATTTCAGGCCCTGGGATATGTGCTAGAGGCATAAAGATGGACAAACATGGTCTTGTTTCAGACTATGAGAAGTCTATAATCTAGAGAAGAGAGTCATGCAACAAAGTAGTGACGAGCCAGTGAGATTTAAATTTGGCAGGTGCATATGAACGTGGATTATAACAGGGGCATGAAGGAAAGAGCCCCTCAGATCTGTGTGGGAAATCTGAGAGGAAACAGAGTGGGCTGAAATCAGCCCTATAGAGTGGGTGGGGGGAGCAGGTTAGGAGAAGGGCATACCAGATGAAAAGAATAAAGTAATCAAAGGCATGGAGGGGCGGGCTAATGTGGGGGATCTGAGGAAGAGATGATAGCTGGTGGGGCTGGGGTGCCAGTGGGGTGCCAGTGGGGTGCAGGTGAGCAGAGAACAAGCAGGGGAGAAAAACTGCTTGACTGGGGGAAGTGCTATTTATCCTGGAGGTGATGGGGAGCCCTCAGAGGATTTTACTAAGGATGATATGATCATATTTGCACAAAGGAAAGAGAATTGTGGCCAGAATACGGTAGAAGCAATTAATGGGTATAAAAACAGAGCAGGACCACATGCTAGAGACAATCTCAGTAATTCAGTCTAGATGCTTTGTGCCTGGCCAGCCCTGTGATGCAAAGATGGAGTCAAAGGTGTTCAGGAACTATATCTGACCATGTGACAGATCTTTCTCAATATCCCAAGGAAGGGCTATGGAGGAGGCAAAGTCTAATTCAGGATTCTGTCTGGGAACACTGAGATTGACCCTATAGGAAGGTGAGCAGGCTCCTATGTTTTGGAGGAAAGTGATGAGCTGAGAATGGGTGTTCTGAGGGGAAGTGTCTGTGGGGCAAACAGGTGGGCTGTCTGATGACACCAGAGTCAACCTATGAGCCTGGCACTGCTCTAAGTGGTTCACATGGATAGTGAGATCTTTAACCTTCCCAACAGATCGCCTAGGTGCTTCTGTTGCCTTCACTTACAGAGAAGGAAACAGAGGCACAGAGAGTCTAAGTAACCCACCCAAAGTCACACTAGTATAGTAAGTGGAGGAGGAAGGACTTGAACCTGGCAGGTGGGCCCTCCAACTAGCAGTCACAACCACTAGACCAAACAAACAAGTGATAAGCTCATGGTGCTTCTGCATGGATTGAGGCTAAAAATTGTGGAAATCTGGGTTGGAATCTTTGGCATCTTCATAGCATGATGAGTTATTAGACTGAATGAGGTTATTCAAGGAAGGAAATTGGAAGAGGTCTGAGTATGTGGCTAAAAAACATGAATATTTAAGAGTGGAGCAAAGAGATCTCTACAAAGATAACAAACTGCAGTGATTGATGTAGGTGAAGCAATTGATTCCATGGCATGCTACTGAATAGCCTCTGAGTGACAGGTCTGGGGCTGTAAGTCATAGTCCTTGTCCTTGCAGGTGTTGCTGGAGGAGAAGAGACACATTCAGGTACAGCTCACCAAGATAAGGTGAGCAATGAAAGAGTGGTCTACAGGATACTACAGAACCCAGAGTGGGGAGCCCCTAATCCCTTTGCACAGTTTAGGGAAGATCTTTCACATCTCTTGAGTAGAGATGTGAAAGAAGAACAGGAATTTACTTGATTGATTGGAAAATAGAAGTACATTACAGTCCAGAGAGAAATGTTCTGTTCTAGATCAGTTAGGACTCACTGATCGTCAGCAACAACTAACACAACAAACAATGAATCAAGGCAATATGAAGGAGGCAGGGGAAGGCGACCTCACGTTGGGGTCCGGGACACTCTTCCTCATTTCACTCTTGTAACCTTCCCACTCATCTCCACATAACCCCACGGGCCCTCGTGACTGCAGCACTTCCAGCCTCCTGCGTCTACATTACAGGTAGAAATAACAAGGCTGAAGGGACATGCTAACTGTTGTTTCCCAAACTCTTCACATGACCTGTGCAGGGCCACATGGCCACACTTAACTGTAGAAAAATACAGAGAGGTGAGCACTGTTAGCTGCTCTTCCTTAGAAGGAAGGGAGAATGCACTCTGGGCAGGTTCATAGGTGCCAACCACATCTCTGTTGCAGGATTATGGGTCTGGAAGATAGGAATAGGTGTCACGTGAAGGTTCTGGATCGCAATTTCACCTTATGTGAAAAATAGACATTGGGATATCAACCTCACCGCATGTCATGAAATTATCATTAGCATCATTGTAGAGGGCATAGCACAAAATGCTTGGGACAAAAAGTAAAAATCTCTGCCTACGTGTTCAGAAGCATTGCAAAGTTGTATTGATAATTTTGAGAGGGAGGCTCAGGAAATGGACCACCAGCCCTCCAGAAAATGGTGTCTGAAGTACTAAGCAGACTCACGAAATGCCTGTTTATGTCAGCAGTGGACATTTTTAGCATGTACATCTAATGCCCGCTTAGCTTTTCCAATTGTTGTAGCAGATAGGATTTTTTTAACAGGCATAGATAAAAGTGTGTACTGTTGGAATATATTGAAACTAGATTCATTGAAAGAATGATAATGCCAGAAACATGGGGCTATTGTGCCGGGAGCCTGTCATCCTGGTGGCTAAGTAAAGGGCAGTGGAGGGCGGGCTGGAGAGGAAGCTGATAATGCTTGTATCTAATACACAGGATGTAGTCTGTGGGGCTGCCTCCTCCAACAAGCCCTTCTTCTTTCTTCATTTCCTGAACAATCTCGCCAGTGGCAGAGAAGGGAAGAACTGGCATTTTTGCTGCTTGCCTGCTGAGCAAAGCCATGATGATTAATTTTCATTTGCAGAAGGCTGAATTATCTCTGCCCCCCACATGCCAGCATCCGTAGTCCAGTAATTTCATTTTTCTTCCAACTTCATATCACCAGGATTCCGGGTAGGACCCTGGGCCAGCAAGTCAGAATCACTAACTGGCTGTGCCTTTAGGAAATCACTATGTGTGCCTGAAGATGATATTCAACAAATGTTATACTTATTATTAATGGTGATGACATCTAACAATGACTGAGTGTTTACTGTGCATTGGACTTCAATGTGGGTGATTTTGCAGATGATGAAATTGAGGCATGGAGACGTGACATACCTACCCAATACCTAATAACAGAGGAGTGGGGATTCAACCCAGCTTTCTCTGATTCCTAAAATCTTAAGTACTGTGACCAGACCAAGTGCCTCCTATCTACCATTGTCTGAGGCTTGGGGAATACTGCTCCTGACCATGAGAAGGCAGGTTTGTAAACCAGAATTACAAGTGCTCATGGAAATCTGAGTGGGAAGGTGACACAGAAAGAAATTAGCAATTCTAGCAGAGAGGAAAAAAAAGATCACAAAGAAGGTAATGCTTGTGCTCTGTGCTACTGGACACTGCGTTAGGAGCCCTGAATGTTGCCCCTTCCTTGTTTTGAGTTGCTGTGTTTTGGGTCTCCAAGCCTCAGTTTCCCCATCTGTAAAATGGGAATAATTGCCTTGACCACCTATCTAAACAGTGGTGAAGCTTTGTGACTACGTACCACCTCTTCTTCTTTCTTCCATCACAGCTCAGTAAAGCCAGAAGGGTTTGCTGCTGTGGAATTTCTC
This sequence comes from Arctocebus calabarensis, assembly GCA_963573935.1. NCBI lineage: Eukaryota > Metazoa > Chordata > Mammalia > Primates > Lorisidae > Arctocebus > Arctocebus calabarensis. The sequence goes on from CAUYON010042706.1 coordinate 9,270, forward strand.
TTATTCCACCAGGGGATGAAGTGGAGCAGAGAAAATTTACTTTCTAACTCCTTCTTAACTTTCAAGCTCTCCCCTAGAGTCTTTCCTTTTTAGCATATCTCATGTGGAAGAGCAGCCTACAGCCAGCAGAGTCTTTCTCTGTAGCTCAGATGGAAGGTTGGTGTTCCATCCTCGGACAGGGGACTTTGCAATTCTCTGCACAAACGTGAATCAGTCATACCCACGGAGACCTCGGCATGTTCCCAAGACCCTCATCTCGACTCAGCTTTGGTATTCTTTAACCTTTACAACACACATATGTAATGGGGACAGAGCTGAGTATTGATTAATTGATTAGTTCAATCAACAATTATTTATTGAGTTCCTGCCGCATAGCAGAGCTGTTCTAGGCCCTGAGGATACCACGGCAAACTAAAGAGGCAAAGAACTTGCATCCCTGGGGCTCATAGTATTGTAAAGAGGTGATGACAATAAACTGAGTAACAATGCAGGAGGATCTGAGAAAATCTTGGTATTCGGCCTTCAAAGCTCCTATGTTAAGTTTTTCAGAATTTTCTCCATCTGTCTGCAGCCCACCACACTAAAATTCTTACTATGCTTTGGCAGGGTCAAGGGTTCCCTCTGCCTACCCCTTCTCTTTGCCTTCTTACTTAAACAATTCTTCCTTATCTCTAGTATCTAAACCTGAAGGAAGAATTTCCTATACTCAACTACATCTACTTCACCTTCCTCCCATACAGCTTACACATGTATGCTGGAGTATTTGGTCTGTTTGCTCACTACTAACTTAAGGACAGGTCTGAGTCATGAGGACATTAAGTGTTAATAAAAATGTTATGAGACTTGTATTCCAATGCCTGTTATAGTTTAGATGAAACAGATATTCTTTTGGAAATATACAAATGATAAAGCTGACTACAGAGGAAATAGAAAAATCCAAAGCCCTTCATTAAAAATACTGAATTAGTAATTAAAAATCCAAAGCCCTTCATTAAAAATACTGAATTTCTGTAAAGAAAATATCTGGTCTAGATGACTTCAGTGGTAAAGTCTATTAAATATCTCAGGTATGTGTAGCAACAATCCTACACATTAAAAAATGAATATAAAGAAATAAAATTTCAATTCTTTCCTTACAAAATAAAGAAAATGGATTGTAGACCTAAACACAAAAGCTGAAACCATAACATTTTTAAAGGAAAACAAATTGTACAAAAATCTTCATAATGTGATGTAGACAAACATTTCGGAAGAATATCAAAGCTGCACTAGACATAAAAAAATTGAACTCTTCAAAAGACACTGATTTCAAAAAAAGGGGAGTAATGAGGTGGGATGATGGATATAATCATTTGCTAGACTGTAGTAACCTTTCACCATCTATATTTGTATCAAAACATCAAGTTGGACATCTTAAATATATATAAATTTTTTAAAATGGAAAAGAAAAGAAAAAAACTGTAAGCCACTAAATGAGATAAAGATTCATTATGTGTAGTCAGACAAAGGACTTGTATGCAAATTACATTAACAACTTCTCTCATAAGACAAAAGAACAAATTTTATTTATTTTTTATTTTTATTTTTCACAGCAAATTCATTTATGTTTAATGCAATTAGTAATATGGCTAGGGTCAAGTTTATGGGCTATTTCTTTTCTTTTTTTTTCCCCAGTGGTAAGACAGAATTTATTTACAGAAAAGAATACAGAAAACACTAAAGCCCCTGGTAGAGAGAGAGAACTCAAGTGGGGAGAGAAAGGCTCTCTCTGTTTCTCTCCCAGTCTTTCCCTGAAAAGAACAAATTTTAAAAGTGAATAGAAAACTCTAAATAGATATTTTACAAAAAAAGAGTTACTAGTGGAAGGACCCATAAGCCCACTTAAAGGAAATGTAAATGAGAAACCACAGTAAGAAATCACTAGCTAGAAAGCATAGCTAAAATTAGAAGACAAATAAAAGAGAAACAAGAAGGAGACAAGCAAGAAAAGAAATCTGAAAACTCCAATTTTAGACTGGGGTAAGGGAGGCAGTGTGACATTCACCAGCATTCGCTAGGTGCATAAAATGATGCCAAGACTTCAGAAAAAGTCTGAGAGTTTCTTAGAAAACTAACCATGCCCTTATCCTATGATCTAGAAATTCTCGTAGATATTTACCCAAGAAAAAGAAAAAAGAAGTATGTTCATAGAAACACTTGTTTGAAAATATCCATTAGAGTTTTTTTTATAATAGCCCAGAAACAGAAATAGTCTCAGAGTCCATTAATAAGAGAATAGATAAACATATTGCAATGTTTTTGAGATACTGGAAAAGTAGTCATTGTTAAAAAGGATGCAATGGTGGTAGATACAGGACATGGGAAGCTCAAAGGCGTTATACTAAGTGAGAAGACCTTATAAAAGGAGGTATAGACAGTGTGATTCCACTTACATAAAGTTCTATAATAGGACAAAACTCATGTATAGTAGAAAACAGAGCAGAAATTGTCCTGGCAGTGGGGGTAGATGGTGTTTCCTGGGAAAAGGTGTGGGTGGGTGGGTGGGGGGATTCTGGAGTGATGTCACATTCTACATTTTGATAGGGTTTTGAGTAACAAGGGTACATGCGTTTGCCAAAACTCAGAAAATGTACACTAAACACATGTGTTCCATTGCATACTAATGTTACCTTAAAAGAAAATATGTAACAAATACTATATTCTAGTTAGTAATACACCCTGAAGTCTGTAGGGGGAACTGATTAATGTCTGCAATTCACTTTGAAATGGATCAAAAAATAAGGCAAGTTGATAAGTGATGAGAACGATGGCCACAAGGATAGAAATGTAATAAAGCAAGAAAAAAAAAAACCTTAATGGGAGAACCCAGGTTAGGCATCTACGATAAAGTTCTTTTGACTTTTCTGTCTGTTTGAGAAATTTCATAAGAAACTGTTGAAATAATTATTCTAAGCCAGTGGAAACAGACAGAAAAGAGTACATACTATATAAATCCATGCATCGGAAGTTCTAGAGGAGGCACGGCGTGTCTGCAGTGATGGGAGTCAGGTACGAGGCTATGTGGCCTTCGAAGCAAGGAGAACTGATAGGTGGCCATAGTGATATTCAGCAATGGGGTGTGTAAGCACTTTTTCTAGGATAAGTTTGAGAACTTAATTGTCTGACCTGGTATACACATGTCATAATGCTTCAAACTGTTCACTGTACAGTGGATGCATTCATTTATTGTACCTACATTACATCTCAATACATTTGTTTAAAAAATTCTGCTGCTCTATAGCCAAGTATTCTTCTCAACATTCATGTACAGTTGGGGTGGGCTGGCGTGGGGCATAACAAATGCCTCCCAGGCTGTCCTCAACCTGCAGAGGTTCCCACCTTTCCTTGCTCCCAATGGTAACATCCTCCACTGGCTCATCCCTGCCAATGACAAGGGGTCCCATGTTTAGTGGTGGAACATCTAGAGCCAATTCAGCTTGGCCCTCTCCCCTCTTCTCTGCCCCATAGCAATGGGGGCTGGTGGAGAATAGAGACCAGCTTAGGTGGGCTTTGTCTGAGCAGCAGAGAGGTGCTGGTGCGGTTCACTTCGGCTATGAAGAAGCTAAGTTGACCGGGGCACCCCCTGAAGGTAGGGCTGGGACACAGTTGCAGAAGCTGGGCTATCCATTCTGTTTATTGCCATAGGTTGGAAACTGGGTCCTTCAAACTCCTACACAAACACATTCCCCCCCAAAATGTGGCTTTGACCTGCCTGCAAGTCAGGATATGTTGAACCCACTCAAGTCCCGGGAATGCTGGTTCTTCTTTTCTCTGGGCCTCTTCTCAGGCTCAGGGGGCTTCATTTCAGAACCTTAATACCCAAAGGGTCAGATACTCATTTGAGGGTAGTTTCCAAAGACACTCAGCCCCAGGTAAATAAATACCTCACAGTTTCTCCTCCAACTCCTGGGCCTCAGCAAGTCTCTGTGGTTTTCTGGTGCTTTCTTTGGTGAAATAAGGGACACAGATTATTCTGTAATGAGACTCGCCTGTTTCTTTAAATCAGCCTATTTCTCAGGAGAGTGGCAGGTTTTTGAGGGTGGGGGCGGCGTCCTGATCATCTCTCTTCCTGGATGTCTAGGACACACCATGGCAGTGCTCACTGAAGGAACATTTATTTTCTGAGCATCGCCTACGTTAACCATCATGAGGGAACAAGACAAAGAGAAGACATATTGTTTTTTCCTCAAGGAGTGTGTTCTATCATGAGGATAAGATATTTCCATATAAAACAATTAGGAAAAAGCATGAGCGAGCACAAACTTGTCTCCTGATGGTTTTTCATGCTATGGGAAGGCAGAAAATGGAAGTGATTTGTGCAGGCTATAGTTACAAGGAACGTGGTCATGGAGGGCGGGCGATTTGGCCTAGTACTTGCAGGATTGGTGATATATTTTAGGTCAATAGGGAAGGAAAGGAGAGCACCTTCTGGGTGGGGTACTGGACATGAGTGAGGTTTGGGGATGTCCATTGTCCCAGCCTGTGTGCGAATACCACTGCCTGTTAGCGTCCCCTTTATAGCTGCAAAGCTGGGCTTTCCATGTTTCTGATTTTTATCATGTAGGGAGTTTTGAGGAAGCATTAATTTTTTTTGTAGGCCACTCTCTCTTCTTTATGGATGACTCACAGGAGGACAGTTTACAGACCAAAGAGCCCATTCTGTTGCAAAGACATTATCAGGACTTTTGATCTGGGAGTTTCTAAAACCAACCTTGCCAGTGACTTGCTATGTTCCCGCCAGCAAATCCTCCCTCATCTCATTAGGCCTGTGCCCTCTCTTAGAATGCCTTCTATCCATACACAGTTGGCATGATTACTTATTTCCAATTTCCTAGACAACCTGAGCCATGGTTCATCCAGTAGTGACTCTGTCATCTCTAATCAACTCCCCATCCGAAATGCATTCCAGGTTCCCTATCACTCAGGCATATGAGCTCCCCTGTCCTCTAAGTCCGAGGTTGAAATGACAATCGGAAGAGCTGGGTTCAATGTCAGCTCTGTGAGAACCATGAAATCACTGCCTCCCTGTCTCAGTCTCAGCTCGGCCATCTGTGAACCACATGATCCAACTCTCCACCCTTGACCTTGCTGTTTTTGCATCATGCTCAATTTTAATTTTTTTCCTGTCTTGTATTTACGCTACCTTCCACCCACAGGAACTGAGACTTTGGTTAGATGTATTTTTTTCCACTTTGGAAATTATTCTTAAAAACAAAATGTTTATTGCTTGAACTCATGGGTTCGAGACCAGCCTGAGCAAAAGTGAGACCCCCATCTCTAAAAATAGCTGAGTGCTATGGCCGGCACCTGTAGTCCCAGCTACTTGATAGGCTGAGACAAGAGGATCATTTCAGCCCAAGAGTTTGAGGTTGCTGTGAGCTATGATGCCTTAGCACTCTACCGAGGATGACAAAGTGAGACTCTGTCAAAATAAAATAAATTAAATTAAACACTTTAATCCTAGTATTTTGACTGCCTCCCTTGCCCATGTTTCTCCCCTTATGTGTGATACCCTCCCATCTCTGTCCCTCCCCCACCCTGCCTGCGCAAACGTTGGCTACAGAACTTTTTATATTGTAATTCAATTATGTCTTTAGATGCTTATTAGTCTCCTCTGACAGGCTGTGACCTTTCTGAGGATGTGGCTCATTTGGTTCTGCAGTGCTGTGGATTATGCTATCCAAATGTTTGAGAAAATTGGATCCTCCACCTTCTCCAAACACACTCTCTGGTATTTTTTCTAACACTCTGCTGCATGCCTCTTGGGCAACTCCATCTTATTCCTATACATTGCAAGTGCTACAGTAATACCAGCCAGCACGTAGAAGACGCTTAGCAAAAAGTTTGTTGAAAGACTGACTACTACCATCTTCTTCCATTGTTTGTCATAGAATTCAAGATTTTAAAAAAGTACAATTAAGAGATTCAAGTTTTTGTCCTGGTTTTGTCCTGATATATTAAAATCCCAAACCCCAAAAGTAATTGTCTACTTGGCTTCCATGCCACTGTTGCCCATGAAAAAAGCATCTGATAAAAGTGATAGCTCACAGGTGAAGGGTGTGGGCCTTGAAATCAACATCTGGGTGCTAATGCCAGCTCTTTCACTCACTTAAGGATGGATTTTGGACATGTTTTCTTATGCACCAAATGGGAGTGATATGAATACTTGTCTCATTCCATTTTGTGAAGACTAAGTCAATCTATGTAAAGGGTTTAGAAAGATGTCTGGCATAAAGCAATACAGGTAAATGTCAGCCTCATTCCTCAGCCCATTTCTCCTAAGAATCCTTGGGGCAGAAGGAAGAAAAAGGGAGTGGAGTTCTGGGGTGGCAGTGGTTCTCAGAGGATAAGATGCCAGACTTGTGAGCAGCACTGAAATAGAAGAGAGCCAGGAGGCACTTGCAGCCTGAGAGTGCAGAATAGATTATTCCCAGCCTAGGTTCATCCTCACGCCCAGTTCCCCAGAGAAGAACTCATGTGCCAGTGCCTGTAATTACCACGTCCTCAGGGCACCAGTGACAAACGGGCTCATGTTTTAGAATGGTGCACCTGCACCATCATTGGTAGGCGATGGCTACTGACTGATGAGGTTGTCACAAGGCTGATCATATCTCTAAGCAACCTTGTTCACCCACAAATCCTTCCTAGTGTTCATACTATTCATACTCTGTTTACAAATATACCTAACGACTGCAAAAATAATGATAGTAAGAGCCAACATTTGTTAAGTGTTTATAATTCGCTGGGTGCAGAGTGTCTGCTACAAACTATCTTATTTGATCCATGTGACAACCCCACGAGTTAAGAGCTATTTATCTTCATTTCGTAAATGAGCTAGTGGGCACAGGGCTGATGGCATGCTGGAGGTGGCTCCTACTGGCTTGCAAGAGCCAAAGCAAGCTGACCGCTAAAGTTGTAGAAATTTGGGGGTGATTTTTAAGCATAGGCCTTGTTATAAATTAAATTATATAGACTTAACAATTAAACAAAGTATATTTAAAATAAAAAAGTAAGCATTCAAAATTCATCACTTCTTAATATTTTACTATTTACTTATACTTTTGAGATGATTTATTGATTGTGTCTTTATAATAAAAATGCTATAAAATGGTGTATTACCCTGCATCACTTCTCAAGGATAACATGTTGGTAGTTTGAAGTAGGCCATAGTGGAAAATGGCAAGGGCTACTTTACACCACGGAAAATGGCAAGCAAGCTAGCTCTTCCACGTCCTTTTCATTCCTCCTTCCCTCCCTTTCTTTCACTCTTTTTTTTTTAAAATTGTTTTCTAAACATTTACTAGCACACTACCTAGCAGAGAGGTTAAGTAACTTATCCCTGGTCCACCCCCAACCCCTCCCCGAGTATTAAGACATAGATTCAAACCAAGGCCATTAGCTCCAGAGTCCATTCTATTAACCAAATCTAAGAGGACTAACATTGTTAACAACCCATGTGCTTCATGAACCCACTTAATTGTTGCCTTTCCCCCTACCCCACAGCTTCTATGATCTCTCACCTGGCTTCCTTCTTCTCACAGGAGTGAAGTCTTTCCTGGTACTCTATACACACTCTGTGCCAGGGAGGGATTGTAGTCTGTCTTATTTATTATTGTACTCCACCTTTCTAGGACAGTGCTTGGCAGTTTATTCAATATTTTCTTGCACAGGGAATGAAAACAATTAATTACATGCATGTATTATTTCTCCCGCTGGAGTGTACGCTCCTTGAGAGCTGGTTCTGTGATTCATTCCTAAGACTAATATCCTAACACAGGCACAAAGCCACATATAGATTAAATACTCAGTAACTATTTGTTCTGGAATCAGCTTTTTTCTTATAGCTAAGCCACTTGAGAACAGATTTTGGTTACGTAAGAAGAAGGAAAGGAAAGTTCGTGACCTCAAGTTTGAAAGTATAGGATGGCCTTGGTCATGGTGTAGTGGTGATAGCCACGAGACATAGACAATGGGCAGTATGAGCCTAAGGGTGGGATTTAGGGAAAAAGAACACACACTGTGGTGTTAGCTGTGACTGTGCTCTTGGCCTGGCTTCTGACTTTATTGTTGAGGCTCAGTCCTGTGGATAGCAAAGAGCAAAGATGCTCACGTGTGTTTTTCATTAAAACTAAAAGTGATGGCTAATTGTGAAAATAATCCTAACTAAGGCCTAAGGAGACCTAGATTTTAATTCTGGATGCGTTAGATCACCTAATAACTCCAATTTTGTGACTCTCCATGTATCCACTTCCTTTTCCTGAAACTTTTCAGCATATTCCTGTTTTGATTCTAGAGGTAGAAGTGACCATATTCTAGTTCCAAGACTTGCTATGGCCAATAGAATGAGACAGAAGTGGCTATGTCTCAGCCCCAGACCATGTGCCTATTTTCACTTGTTCTCTTTTACCTATGCCATAGCCACACAAGAGATCTCTATGGATCCCAGAAAGAGAGTGAGAAACACATGGAGCAAACATACATACAGCAGAGGCTATCCCAGACCAGCCAACCCCCAGTAAACCTGCAGATTTGTTACATAGTAAATCGTGAATGATGACTGTTCAAGGGGTTGAGCTGTGGGATGTTTTGTTACACAGCAATAGCTGACAGATACACTGGCCCTTCTGTCTTAGTTGGCTCAGACTGCCCTACCATAGTCTGGGTGACCTAAATAACAAAAATTTATCTTCTTAGTTTTGAAGGCTAAAGTCCAAGACCAAGGTGCTGGCCACTTGAGCTCCTGGTAAGGACTCTCTTGTTGGCTTGTTGATGGCTGCCTCCTCACTGTGTGTTTGCATGGTCTTTCTTTGGTGCATATGTGCAGAGAGAGAGAGCGAGAAAGTTCCCTGGTGTCTCTTCTTACAAGAACATTAATCCTAATGGATCAGAACCCCACCTTAGGACCTCATTTAACCCATCTTTGGCCCAGTGTTGTGGCTCACACCTATAATCCTAGTGCTCTTGGAGGCTGAGGCAGGTAGATTACTTGAACTCAGGAGTTCAAGACCAGCCTGAGCAAGAATGAGATCCCATCTCCAAAAATAGCCAGGTGTTGTGGTAGGCACCTGTAGTCCCAGCTATTTGAGAGGCTGAGGCAAGAGAATCACTTGAGCCCAAGAATTTGAGGTTGCTGTGAGCTATGATGCCATAGCACTCTATCCAGGGTGACAAAGTGAGACTCTATCAAAAAAATTTTTTTTCAAATACAGCCACACACTAGAGGTTAAGGTTAAGGCTCCCACATATGAATTTTGGGAGGACACACACATTCAGTCTATACCATTTTCCTTAGGATCCATTTGAAACGTAAGAGTGCCTCATCACAGTGCTCTTTTAATAAATACTTACCAAACCGAGGAGACTGGACTTTATGATGTATAAGGGTCCTTTCAACATTTTTTCTTTACTTTTCTTTTTTGCCACAAAGTCATCCTGAGTTTAAGTGAGGGGGAAAGTGTCCTCGTCTACTGAAAGTAAACTGTCAGTGAGTAGGGAGGGGCATGGATGTCCATGCTTAAGTACACATAAGTACTTAAATTTATTGAGTTGGGAACTCAACTATTTTACTCACTGTTCTTTCTTTAGATCCTAAATTGGTATTTGGGATAAAATAGATACCTCAATCTAGTCATCAAATGAAATAACAAATGATTGAGTTAATGGGCGCAGGAAGGGCACATGCCTATCTGTAGCTACTCTCAAAAAATTCAGGGAGATGAGGCAAATTAAAGTGTGAGTCATTGGAGAGACTGAGTCCTCTTCTTGACTAATAGGACGTATAAAGATGAAGGCAGAGGAGGCACTGAGCTGCCATGATGGCTCAAGAATTGCACTGGAGCAGTCAGCAACCTCTGCTTCCTTTCTGCAACCTTTGCTTCCTTTCTGTGCCTCCCTTCTGGATTACCCTCCTATCTGATGTTCCATAGGCATATTAGCTGTAACTGATTCCACACCACACTGGTCTTCCTCCTCCTTTCTCCATACTTAGTTGTGCTTGTCCTCACTATCTGCCTACTGTTCAAATGAGAAATCTGAGTCATCTTTTGCTTCTTCGCATCCAACTGAATGGAGCCCACAGCTCAATTTCCCCACTGAAAAGAAGAAATCAAACTCGACCCTAATTACAAACACTGAGTAACTGTCTGCTAGAGATTTACCATGGGTCCAAAAGATTTCATTTAATCCTCACAAGAATCTCAGGGGTAGGTATATATCTTTATAGTGCATAAAGAGGGGGTTCAGAGAGGTTAAGTGATTTTCCCAAGGTCACAGAGCTGGATTTGGAGACTTGCACCTAATCCAGTAAACTTTCAAACCCCTGCCCTTTCCACATTGTGAAATTACCTTCAGCTCAGATGCCCCCGTCTCTTCCTTCCTCTGTTGTCTATTTGAGGATTGGGTGCTCTTCTTTGCTCCCGTGGGACATGCACATTTCTCCGCTGTGACTCTTATCAGAGGCGATGGTATTTCTTCACCTGTTCACTTATGCCATCAGCATCTTACTCTGCTCTGTTCCTCATTCTCAGTTTCTCTTCTATTAACACTTCTAGAAATGTATCAAATTCCTGCATTTCTGATTATGTGCTATCTTTCACAAAACAGAGGGTTAACATCTCAAATAAATTGTGAGGATGAGAATCTCCCCTATCAGCCCTTTTTTTTTCTATAAGAACAAACCCATTTCATCCAAAACATGACTCGGGTTCTCTTCAGGTACTCCTGCTGTAAGACAGAGTGGGAGAAGGATTTCCACACCCCAGCACTTCGAGGAAATGGCAATGACCACAGGGCAGAGCTCAGTGAGCCCAGCTGAGGGGCTGGCTACATCAGACTTCCCTCCTTCAGAACACTTGAAGCAACCTCGCCCCATTTTCTCATTGCATTTTTTCCCCCTTCTTTCTCTTTGGAGTTGTTTCTTTCTTTCCTTTTTCTTATTTCATCTTATTTTGTTTTGTTTTATTTTATTTCAGCATATCAGGGGGTACACCTATTTTATTTGCATACTTTATTTTTGTACAGATGGAGTCAAATTTATACACGCACATGGGACCTTCACCCAGATAGTGTGAAGTGTACCCAATAGATGTGAATTTAGTCATCACCATTCTCTTAAAAACAAACAAAGAGAACAACAACAACAAAAAAAATAGCATGCTATGGTTTGCTTCCTGCTTGTGAAACACAATTCTTGCTGCACATCTGTGCCTGCCCTGCCTTCAACATCCCAGCTCGACTTCTTTCTCCACCCTTCCATTCTCTTCCAGAATTCAAGTCTGGGCAGCAAACAGACTCAGGAAAGGACTTTTAAAATTCATTCCAAAGGGAAAAATAATGCAAAACAAGCCTGGTTTCCTAGAGAGAGAAGGGCTGCCAGCTGTCCTTAATGCCAGGTCATTCCAGCATGCAAGTAATTCCCAAATTTGCTTGGCAAAAAAGCAAACCAGCAGTTACTCAAAACAAGAAATGAGATGTTTTTTTTTTCTTATTTGCTTTTTTTGCCTACACGAGAGAAACGTCTGAAAGACTTTTTTATGGTGCTCTCTAAATAATCAATGTTGCCCCAGCAGGAAAAAAATTTAAACAACAGAACCCCAAACAAAACAAAAACCACCTCTGTGTTGCGTGCTGGGATATTTCGAAGAAGGGCTCATGGGCTGGAGGCCTTGAGGAACTGTAGTGAGTGTGGCGGCTGTGATATGATGAAGTTCAGAAAAAATGAGTGTTTCTGTGGGTAAAGTGAAACAAGAGGGTTTCTCATGGTCTTTGCCTTAGTTTTTTTCAGATTCATCTCTGTCTTCACCCCTAAAACTTTATAATCCTAGGAACATGAGTGCAATGACTTCTAAAACCAATGACCCAGGATGGAGCCAGTCTTCACGGGCTAGATGCACCATCCCCCACGAGACTGCCCTCACTTCAGACATGGGCTGCAAGTCCCAGAATTCCCAGGCCATCTTCCCTCCTGACCAGCTGGCTACAAACTCTTTCTCAGGTCTGAGAATTCACAAGAGTGACCCACAGAACTCAGGAGAGTCTTATGACTACAGTGTTAGTCTAGCACAAGGATACACCAATTAGAACTGGTCAAAAGGGGCAGTGCATAGAGTGAGCTATAGAGGGTCTCAAACATAATTTTTGTCATTTCCAAGGATATAATATCTTCCCAGTAAATGGTAGAGAACTGCCAACCAGGGAGCTCGCTGGAAATTATTTTTTTTGGTATAATTTTTAAATTAAAAAATTATTAACATACAGTAATACGATCAGAGTAATTATCACATCCATCATCTCAGACATTTATAAACATTTATTTATGGAGAGCAGTATGAAAGTTCCTCACGAAACTACAAATATAACTAACATGTGATCCAGTAACCCAGCTACTGGGTATTTATCCAAAAGGAAGGAAATCAGTACATTGAAGAGATAACTACGGCTCGGCGTCTGTGGCTCAATGGGCTAAGGTGCCAGCAGAGCTGGCAGGTTCGAATTCGGCCCGGGTCCGCCAAACAACAATGGTGGCTGCAACCAAAAAATGGCCGGGCATTGTGGTGGGCACCTGTAGTCCCAGCTACTTGGGAGCAGAGGCAGGAGACTTGCTTGAGCCCAGGAATTGGAGGTTGCTGTGAGCTGTAATGCCATAGCACCTTATCCAGGGTGACAGCTTGAGGCTCTGTCTCAAAAAAATAAATAAATAAATAAAATAAAATAAAATAAAGAAGAGATAACTGCACTCCCAGGTTCACTGCCAAACTAATCACAACAGTCAAGATACAGAATCAACCAAAGTGTCCCACAGTAGGTGAATGGTTAAAGAAAATGTGGTTTGTGTACACAGTGGAATGCTATTCAGCCATAAAAAGAATGAAATTCTGTCATTCATAGCAAAATGAATGAAACTGGAGAATATCATGTTAAGTGAAATAAGGTGGAAACAGAAAATTGAACCCTACAGATAGTTGTCTGTGGATGTTAAAAGAAAAGTTGACCTCCTAGGTGCAAGAAGGACAAAGAGGCTGGGAAGGGTAGGGGGAAAGAGGGAATAGTAAGAGATTTGCTAAAGGATCCAAAATTATCTCTGGATAGAAAGAATAAGTTCTAAAGTTCTATCCCGTGGTAGGATTACTGAATTTAACAATAATACGGTGTATAATTTCAAATAGAAGGAGGAGGATATCAAATATTCCCAACATTGGAGCTTTTTATTGGCGTTCCCTATATGAGTGTGATTGATAGAATCACCAGCCACAGAGTTGAACTCCATCTTCAGCCTCTCTACCTTTAAAAAGGTTGGGCTGGTATCATTTGGCACCAAATTATCCCTCTAATATTCAGGGAACAGATTAGCCCTCTAATTATCAGGTTTCTCTTTCTGGCATGAGCAACCTCTCTCCTGATAGACCATCCAGTGATCCACCACGATTCAACTCTTACCATAAACTATCAGGTGTCTGTGGAGCCCACCGTGAAGACAGTCTTATCACTTGAGAAATTACAAGGCTTTAGAGATTCCCATTCAGAAATGAGGAAGATATTCCAGCCAAATTCCTTATTACACAATGAGAAAGCTCAGATTCACACCTGATGATGTGACGGTTTTTACCTTTTTACCTCTCCTCAGATTTTGTCTCTTCATACTAAATGATTTTAACTGATTCAGGCTGCTGCTACCCATGCACAGGATTCTCAGAGTTCCCACATGGGAACTACCTCTTAGATTCCCCACCTTTCACTGTGTGATCTTGGAAAAGTCCCTTCACTTGCCAAGCTTCAGTCTCCCCAATTGTAAGTAAAAAGATTTAGACTGTACTATCTCTCTGAGCTACATCAAACTGATGATTCTGTGGCTAGACCTCTAAAACAGTCTAAGACTCAGTTTTTTCATCTTTAAAATAGGGAGGTTGGATGAGATGATTTGTAAGGTCTCTTGTTGGGCTAAAAATATCCATGATTTCAGTACCTTGCAACCTTAGCAAAGTCTAAGAAAAAGATGTATCACTGTGATTGCACATGGAAATACTCTTTTTTAGTTACTTTTCCCTCCGCTCGGAGATAATGTAGTGGGTGGCTAATACTTATCAGGTGCCCCTTTTGAAAGAAGGATGCTAAAGTTTGTCCACCTTGTTTCCAGGGAAAACAAAAGAAACAGAAAGTTAGAAACAGGAATAAATTTTAAAGGCTAGGTAAGGGACCAGCAAAGGAGGCACAACTGAGAGAGTTTTTGTTCCTTAGTTAGGTATTATTTTTGCATCAACTACTGTGTTACAAAAAGCGTAAAACATAGACAAGAAAGGAACCTCAGGTCCAAAATGAGGACATTTTCAAGCTGTCAGTCCAATGTGTTTCTCTGAAGGCCCTTTAGCATTTTGTATTTTAAAAAACTATTTATTTTAATAATAATCCAGTCAAAGATGTTAAAGAAAAACTATAGTATAATATTTCTTATGAACATATATTTTTGAAAATCCTCAATAAAATATTAGAAAATTTCAATGAATAATACGAAAAAGGAATTATTTAACAGGACTAATCGTGATTTATTCCAAAGCTGCTAAATTGAAAATCAATGTGGGCCCGGCACAGTGGCTCACGCCTGTAATCCCAGCCCTCTGGCAGGCCAAGGCAGGTGGATTGCTTGACCTCCCAAGTTTGAGACCAGCCTGAACAAGAGTGAGACCCTGTTTCTAAAAATGGCTCAGAATTATGGCAGGTGGTTGTCCCAGCTAGTTGGGAGGCTGAGGCAAGAAAATTGCTTGAGCCCAAAAGTGTAAGATTGCCGTGAGCTATGATGCCACGCACTCTATTTAGGGCAACAACATGATACTCTGTCTAAAAAAAAAAAAAAAAGAAAAGTGTCGTTATTTGATATGCCTTTTGGGGGTAGGACACAGTTATAAGAGGGATTTTATCTAACAAATGCAATCAATGTAACCTGGTTTCTTATATACTCAATGAATTCCCAACAATAAAAAAAAATTTAAAAATAAGAAAGAAAACCAATGTGACCTACTATTATGAACAGGCTAAAGAATAAAAATCATATCATCATATCAACTCTTGCAGGGAAAAAAATGTCAAAATCTACTATTTTTTCATGAAAAACTAAAAATTATGAACAAAGAGAAATTTCCTCCATGTGTTAAAGAATACCTTCAAGAAAAAAATTGTACAGGGAAAGGGGAAAGGGAGGGGAGGGGTCGGGGGAGGATGGGTAGAGGGAGGGCAATTAGCGGGAACACACCTACGGTGCATCTTAGCAGGGTACTGGCGAAACTTATTAAAGGTAGAGTATTAATGTCTTTATATAGTGATCAAGGAAATGCCATGAAGGCTATCTGTAACAGTACGATCAAAATATTTCTGAATGTATAT
>CAUYON010042710.1:0-14259 GCA_963573935.1 Arctocebus calabarensis
AGAAATTATGTGAGGCACATGGATGGAGCTGGAACATATTTATCTTAGCAAAGTATCTCAAGAATGGAAGAAAAAGTATCCAATGTACTCAGTCCTACTATGAAGCTAATTTATAGCTTTCATATGAAGGCTATAACCCAACAATAGCACAAGAATATAAGGAAAGGGGTAAGGGGGGGGAAAGAATGGCTGGAGAGAGGGTAAATGGTGGGATCTCACTTATGGTGCATCTTAGAAGAGTACAGGTGAAACTTACTAAATGCAGAATACATATGTTTTCATACAATAACCAAGAGAATCCCATGAAGGTTATGTCGAACAGTTGGATGAAACTATATCAGATTGTATATGAAGCCAGCACATTGTACCCCATGATTACACTAATGTACATAGCTATGATTTAATAAAAAAAAAATACTATATATATGTTAATCAAATCTAGTCTCTCAGGTCCTTTTAACTTTACGATTATTTAGTCTGTGCCAGGCACTAAACTTTGATATATGTTTACAGATATGAATAAAACCTAGTCCCCAAATATCTTAAGAGAAAGAAGAATGATTTCAAATTGGGATTCATTTAGCAGGTATCTGCAGAAAAGCCTTTGCCTACAGGGAGGAAACACTAATATTTCTGGTTTTGTTTATTTATCTAAAATAAAAATGTTTAATAATAATAAAGAATAAATCAGTCAAATATAAATTCCAAGGATGTCCAAAGCAAAGAAACTAAGACCAACTCATTATCCACATGAATCCTGGTGCCTCTCTCATATTTAGTATGAAGAATTGGTAGAGAAATGGTAAAAAACATAAAAAAAAACCTATGACTTTGCATAACTATTAAAATAAGACACACAACTAGACTTTACAAATTTTTACTATATATAATAGCTAATACTTAGAAGCTCTTCTTGAAGTTACTTAATAATGACAAGAAAAAGTTGAATACTTTTAGGAACATGCTTATTCTTCCTGCCATGATACCAATGGCCAAAATAATACAGAGAAAATAATATAAAATATATTTAAATAGTATGGATATTAAATAAATATTAAAATGCATTCTTTTGTCATAAAATCATTGGAAAATGCACAAGATTGATGAAGATGCGTGGACATGAGTGTTAGACAGAAGCTACCAAACTGCTGGTGGGACTGCAAACTAATACAACTCTTTTGGAAGGAAGTATGGAGAATCCTCAAAGAACTCAAACTACACCTCTCATTTGACCCTGTAATCCCATTACTAGGAATGAAAAAAAAAGTCAATTTTTCGTAAAAAAAATGACTAGACTGTTTATTACAGCTCAATTTACAATTGCCAAACAATTGTAAACAACCTGAAAGCCCACCAATCCAGGAATGGATTAACAAGCTGTGGTATATATATATATACATGGAACACTATATAGCCACTAAAAAGGATGGTGACTTTACGTCTTTTGTATTAATCTAGATGGAATCAAAATACATTCTTCTTAGTAAAGCATCACAAGAAGGGAGAAGCAATAATCCAATGTACTCAATTCTGATATGAGGACAATTGATGCATGAGGACATCATGGAGGGAGAGAGAATGGGGGAGGGGAAAGAGAGAATAAGGGAGGAGGGTGTGGGGCCATGGTGTGTTATGCCATGGTGTGTGACACACCTCTTTGGGGAGGAACACTATTAATAGAGGGATTTCACCAAGCAAACGCCAATAGTATAACCTGGCTCATTGTACCCTCAATGATTCCCCAACAATGAAAAAGAAAGAAAGAAAAAGAAAGAAAGAAAGAAAGAAAGAAAGAAAGAAAGAAAGAAAGAAAGAAAGAAAGAAAGAAAGAAGCCACCCAACATGGAAATTTTGCAATGAGGTTGGAGAAAGGCAGAAATATTTCCTAACATGTCTCAGCTGATGGTATTTTCTCAATTCTATTTCAAAATAACATACACAAAGAACTACTTATTTTTATAAACCACTAAAGGAAAGTTGTAGCAGAGATAATATGGCCTCAGCAGAAAATTATTTTCTTAATAAAAACAGTGTTTTGTGGAAATAACTGAAGTGCAACCACTAATGGCGTAGTTGCTGTTTACTAGAATTTTCCGAAAGGATTCTTGGAAATATTGAGGAGAAAATATAACTTCCTGAATCCTTATTAGGCAAGCAATTGAGGAAAAGAAAAGTATATATACAGAAATGCACAGTGTGTAACTTTAAGGAATATCTTCTTTATAAAAACAAGGAATGCAAGATACATAGAATCTTTAAAATATTTTGTAGAGTGTTTTTTAAAAAGTGCTGTTGGATTTATAAAGTTAAATCCATACATTTATTCCACTTAAAAAAACATTCTAAATGTGTTGACAAATGGACATTATTACTGATGAATGAATTTTAAAAAATCACGCACTCTAAAAAAATAGATATTCAAAGTACTACTTGTTATGGAAAAATCATTTGAAAAAGAATGTAAGAGGGTATTTTTTTCAGTTTTTACGATTTTATTTAAACAAAAATAAAATGTGCACATGAGCTGTGTATTCATTTTTGTTGCTGCACAGCCTGGCATTGGGATTGGTGACTCTGATGGCCAACTGGGCTGCTCTTTCCCCAATGGCTTTGCTGTTCTTAGAGGAAATATTGTGAGCCATCTCCGCACAGTAAGATTTGTTGCACATCAGCAGCACCTTCAGCTCCTTGACGTTGTGGAGGAGAAACTTTCGGAAACCACTGGGCAACATATGCTTTGTTTTCTGGTTGCTCCAGTAACCATTGTTGGGCATCAAGATCCGGCCCTTGAATCTTCCCTGAACTCTGTGGTCGATATTTCTGGGTTTCCATCAGTTACCTTAATTTTAACATATCAGTCTGAATGGTGCACAGTAAACTTCTTGGACCTCTTTTTGACAATCTTAAGCTCCGCAAGGGGTCTGAGGGCTGCCACGATTCTGAATAAGAGATGGCTGTCACCTCCACGGGTAGCCCCCAGGAAGAGCACAGAAGGTGGCACGCAAAGGCTGATGGGAGGTAACCTCTGATGTAAGAGATTTTTTAAGATCAAATGATTCCGTTTTCGCAAGTGTTATGTGTGCGTTTACTCTGTAACATTATTTCTATACATTAAAAAATATTAAAGACACAGTATTAATTTACCTGGTAAAATCTTACAAACTAAAGGTTCTTCTGCTTTTAATCCTTTGGTTAAATCATTTATATAGTTTTGATGAGTTTGCAAGAATACTTATAATATATCAAGGGAAATGAAAAGTTACCAACCAAACTTCAACATAAATTAACATAATTGCCAATGAAGCCACAATGCTCTCTTAAAGCATCACTAACTTTATGGGAAAAATGTGTTTTTCAATGCATTAAGGCATTTTAAAATGCCTTAAATTTTCCTATCTTTACCTGATACTTAAAATGACTGTCTTAACATATACCTTTGAGTACACAAATTACTAGAGCAATATATGTATAAAATTTATGAACACATACGTATAACCTGCATACCCAAACAAATAAATATATATTGAGGTGGCTATTCAGCAATGTTATTGATAAATTACATCGTGACAATTTGGAGACCACTGAGTGGATATCTGAAAGTAGAGACGAGATGTACATGGGATGTTCCGCTCATCCAGAGAGACACTAAGCCAAATATGGGATTTAGAGTGCTCAGCATCACTAATTATCAGGCAAATGCAAATTAAAGCTGCAGTGATATACAAGCACCTTACTCTTGTCAGTATGGTCAGTTTTATTTATTTATTTATTTTTTTGAGACAGAGCCTCAAGCTGTCACCCTCGGTAGAGTGCTGTGATATCACAGCTCACAGCAGCCTCTAACTCCTGGGCTCAAGCAATTCTCTTGCCTCTGCCTTCCAAGTAGCTGGGACTACAGGCGCCCACTACAACGCCCGGCCATTTCTTGGTTGCAGCCGTCATTGTTGTTTGGTGGGCCGGGGCTGCATTTGAACCCGCCAGCTCAGGTATATGTGGCTGGCACTTTAGCCACTTGAGCCACAGGAACCAAGCCAGTGTGGTCATTATTGAAAAATCAAAGACAATCAGAGGTGTCCAGTCTTTTTTTTTTTTAATGCTGCACATTGGAAGAAGAATTGTCTCAGACTGCACTTCAAAAACACAAACAAAAGCTGATAAAAAACAGTCTGTGCATAAATTCTTCCTAAAAGTACACATACCATTGGATCCAGCAATCCCATTCCTGGATATCTACCCAACGGTAAAGAAATCATTTTATAAGAAAGACATCTGCACAAAAATGTTTATCACAGCACAATTCCCAATTGCAAAGATATGGAAAGATATGCAGTGCCATCAATTGATGGTTGGAGATTTTATATATATATATATGTGTGTGTGTGTGTATATATATATAGTATTATATATGTATATATATATGGAGTACTAGTCAGTCATAGAAAGGGATGATGAAATGTCTTTTGCAGCACCTTATATGGACCTGGAGACCATCGTCCTAAGTAAAACATGTCATGAATGGAAATACAAATACCAAGCATTCCCACTTACAAGTGGGTGGTAAATGAAGGGTGTAAAGGAAGTTGAAAACTAAGAATAGGGGAGGGTGGGAGGAGGCTGCTGAATAAAAATCTACCTATCAGGTACCATGTACACTATTGTGGTGATAAGTACACTAATAGCCTTGACTTCAGTATGATGCAATTCATCCATGTACACTTGGACTCCCTACGTTTTTTGAAATAAAAAGAATAACCTTTCTGAATAACATGACTCTCTACTTGAGTCTTAAGGGGCTTGTAAAAGTGATACAAGTGAATATAAAAGAGACGGGCATGTTAGAGAGAAAGAACAAGATAAACGAAAGCACAGTCGTGTGAAGTTCATGGTTTGTGGGGAGAATTATATTGGACATTATTAGAACATTAAATCTGAAGAGAAGAGATGAGAGAGGTCAGCAGGGACCAGAACTTAGTTTGCTTTACTAAACGAATGGACTAAACGCTCAAGCTGATTAGGAGCCACCCACGGAGATGATTTCAGCAGGAGTGTGCTGTATTTCATTTCTAAATACACATTTCTGTAGCAATGGGAAATGAGCTTAGAGGACAAGGCTGGAGACTTGAGGACAGTTAGGAGGTTGTTGCAATAGTTGAGGTGCAGATTATGAAGGCCTGGGCAGGAGAGGGCGAGGTGTGCTTGAGAATGACTCAAAGGGTAAAGTCGTGAGTAGGGGTGAGGTTAGGTCATGCGATTGTGAGTGACTAGCTCTCAGTTCTGGCTTGGGTAGCTGGGTGAGTTGGAGGTACCACTGCTCATCTCAATGGAAATAAAAGACGAGAAGCTTCACCAATGGGGCAGCTGCTCCTGAGCTGTATTCCACTGTGTATCTGTGCAGGCTTATCCACACGAGAGCCACCAGCTCCCGCCACTGCAAAGTAAACTCCTCAGAAAAGCCTTTCTAGCTGGGTTATGTTTGGATCCTGGCATCCCCTTATGCGCTTTCATCTCTCCAAGTCTATCTAAATAATATACCGGAAACATACTGAAAAGCTAATCAGAGTGTAAAAATGACAAGCTTGTGTTTGAATAAAATCCATTCATCCTTTTATTCAGGAAGCATTTGCTGAACACCTGGGCGATGCAGTGGAAAAAAAGCAGACTGGATTCCGGCCCTCAGGTTGCTCCTTTCCAAGAAGATGAGCAGAGTGTGGTGTTGAGGAAAGTCCGGAGCAGGGAGGGCTCGATGGCAGCTCACACCTGTAATCCTAGCACTCTGGGAGGCTGAGGCAGGAGGATCACTTAGGAGGTCAGGAGTTCCAGAGCCGCTTGAGCAAGAGCAAGACCCTATCTCTGCTGAAAGTGGAAGAAAATTAGCCAGTCATGATGGCCTATGCCAATAGTCTCAGGTACACAGGAGGCTAAAGCAGGAGTATCCCATTAGCCAGGAGTTTGAGATTGCAGTGAGCTAGGTTGATGCCACTGCATTTTACTGAGGACAACAGAGCAAGATTCTATATTTAAACAAAAGGGGGAGCAAAAACGGACCCATGAGGATATATAGAAAGAAAAGGGAGATTTTTGGTCAAAAGACAGGGACATATTTCAGAGGAAAAGTAAGGGATGAGGAGTTGATTAGCTGAAGGAAGGAGTGGGGAAACAGGATGTATTGGAGGCAGAAGTTCTGGCTGTAATATCATCTATCTATATATGCATATATATGTGCATATATATATATGCTAATATCATGACTGTCATATATATGCACATAATATGCCACAGGAGAGGAAAGAACCAGATCAATGAGAAAAACTGAAAGTTTGAAGGAACTTGGATATGGATACAGAGTGCATGGGAGGAAGAGGAAAGGATGAGATTCTTTTCAACAAATATTTCCGTTAACGTACCATGCCCAATAAGGTTAGGTTTTGTGCCAAATTTAAGGAATATGACAATTAGTCAACAGAGTTCTTTCTCTTAGAAATTTCATAATCTAGTGAAGAAGAAAGTCACAAATAAGTAAATGTACCCTGTATAAGGTGCTCTGATAAGGATTTTAAAGTATCATAGATTCATGGACATTGGATTAAGGTCATTGGGGATCAGGGAATAATGGAAGAAGTAACATTGGAGCAAAGCCTTAAAGGATTTTATGGAGGTTCCCCCAATTTTGGACATAGGGTAGAAAATGGAAGGCCTTCTAGGCAATGGTACCCAAATACACAACAATGTGGGACTTGGGTGGCAAAGACTTTTGTATTTGAGGAATCACAATTAGAATGGTGTGGCTGAAATATACTTCTAGCCCAGCTCCTAGAACTCTAGTATCCCAAAGCCATCCTTCTAATGGGCAGATTCACTGGAGAGATAGGAATAGAACAGGTAGGATTAGAACATTATTTCAGGCAACTTCAAATGTTGACAGATGTAAGGTAAAATTACAGCCTGTATGTGGGCCGTCTATTCACTCTGTCCATTATTTCCTTTTCTGTGTAGAAGCTTTTTAATTTAACACTATTCTGATGACAAGCAAACCAAAAGCCCTGACTTCAGTATTAGACAAGGTATCCATGTAACAAAACCACTTGTACCCCCGAATATCTTAAAATTAAAGAAAGCAATAAAATTAAACAAGTATGAATGCCAAAATATAATTAAAGCCTTGCAGATTATCAGAACCTACCAAGACCATGAAACACACTCATTCTGTTAACATATTACATATAATAAACCCTGTCATAGCCCAAAATTATTAATTTCTTTTTCTAATTTCTTGCTGTATAAGGTTACATAGAATTTCTTCCAATTTTTGGTGAACACTCAGTAGAGTAAAAGTATAGGCTGTTGTTCATATTTAATGACATTTGCATGCAGATTTAGTATAAGAAATTATTTCAGTTCCTTTATCAAGAATCAACACAAGAATTTGTATATGCATTAGGAAATGATCCAGAAGTTTTTGCACAGAAAAAAGAAAAAGGCAGGCGGGGTAGTAATCCAATTGTGAATTGATATGATATGTTAAACTAATATTTTTTTTGACTGATCTTATAAAGCTATTTCTCTGGAAGACCAAAATGCTTTATCAAGGTTAACTTGGAAAGTAGAAAGCACAAAATATTAAAGACATCCAAGAATCCCTACAGCATGGTTGTAAGACTATAAGAATTTTGCATGAGGGCAGAGTAATGCCACGGACAAGGCGTTCTGAGAGCAAAGTTGTTGACTGCATGGTCATTGACAAGGGCCTTAAAATTGCATCTGGATTTCTTCATGGGTAAGATGGAAGTACTAACACATGCATGTTAGGGTTATTTAGAGCCTAAATGAACTACAGTTGACCCTGAAATGCAAGGATTAGGAGCAATGAGCCCTTACAAAGTTAACAATCTGCATATAACTTTTGACTTCCCCCAAAACTTGACTGCTAATAGTTGACCAGACACATTGCAGACAACACAATTAACACATATTTTGTATGATGTTATGTGTATCATATACTATATTCCTGAAAAAGAAGTAAACTACAGAAAAGAAAATGTTACAATAATCATAAGACGAGGAAGTACATTTACGATTCTTTAAGAGGAAGTGGATTGTCTTCATATTGAACAGGCTGAAGAGGAGGAGGAAGAAGAGGGGTTGGTCTTGTTGTCTCAGGAGAAAAACCCATGTACAGGCAGACTCGCATAGTTCAACCCCATCCTGTTCTTGGGCCAACTGTAGTATGTACAGCGCATTGTCACTGAGGCTATGTAAAATTAAGAATGTGGGCCACCATGCTCCCTTGACGGGACTGAGTGCAGACATGGCCTATGGCATACCCCAGCTCTGACCCTCTAGCTAGGCCTTAGGGGCAGGTGGGCCCAGAGTGTCCCCAGATACTGGCTACTGTGAGCTCTTCCTTCTTCTCCCAAAGCATTATGTAAGTGATGTCATTTTCTATCGCAGAGCAAAGCAAGGGACACCAGTTTCATAAACCATGGATGGCCTTCCTTCCCCCTCCCCAGCTGAAGCTCTGCTGGGTGCTGGACACTTGGTGTAGTAACAGAAGTTTCCACAGGGCTTCCTGAGGTCAATTGTGGCCCACAAGCCACTGGCAAGTGTAGGCAGAGCTGTGGATACCTGCAGAGCCATGGCGGTCCTGCTGCCCACACGGAAAATGTCTCCACAGCTAGGCTTGGGCCAGCATGGGTAATTCTAATGGTGATGTTCAAACACCTGGGACGAGTGCTTGGAGCTGTGGGTTCTGGCAGATCCTGGTGTGCACTGCTCTGGTGGCCTTTATAGTGAGGAGAGGAAGGTCAGGAAGATGAGGGAAAGAGCCAGCCAAAAGAGGTCCAGCCTGGAGTGAGGGGACCCACACACTTGAGCCAAGACTGGGCTAATGCCAAGGGCTGACACTGGCTTCCCATCGCCTGTGGTGGGGGCGACTTCTATAAGTCTCCAGACCCTCTGCTTGGCTCTCAATAGAATGAGGACATCTTCCTTATAGGACAAAGTTGACTTGATTCAAGGGAGAAAGAGAGTAGCCAGCCTTCTGGACTTCCCCAGGTGCCAGACACACAGTACATCTAACCCACTTCACAACATGAAGGTTCTACCAAGTCCTTGCTAGCCAGAAGGAAAAACTGCAGGATGAGAAGGAGAAGGGGAGTCTGGGAGATCGAAGGCAGGAATAACGCAGGCTGAGAGTGGTTAATTGAGGTGATGATATCCTGGTCCACAGCCTGCTCAGCCTCCTGCAACTGCCCAGCCTCATG
This sequence comes from Arctocebus calabarensis, assembly GCA_963573935.1. Classification (NCBI taxonomy): domain Eukaryota; kingdom Metazoa; phylum Chordata; class Mammalia; order Primates; family Lorisidae; genus Arctocebus; species Arctocebus calabarensis. Next base: position 9,261 of record CAUYON010042710.1, read on the forward strand.
AGTGATGATACAGAGGACAACGAAGTAGAGGTGGAAGGGAAGAAACAGGACAGGCTGATCCAGCTTCCCTGCCTGAAGTTCCTGCAAATGCTGTCAATGGCAGTGATGACTTCACCGCATCCATGGAAAAAGCTGGGTAGGAAATTGGAGAAGTAGCTAAACAAGTGTTCAGAGAGACTCAAAGGAGGGAAGAGCTGGAAGAGCAAATTGAAACCCTGCAGGCCCAGGCAATATCTCACGGGTGGGAGAGACAGTGCCTGGCTGGCCAGGAAGACCCAGGGCCAGTCTGATAGGCAGAGCCTGTAATGTATGTCTCAGGTTGACGGCAGGTTGTCAGATTTCCAAGCGGGTATAAGGATCCTTCCCATAAGAAGCAGCATAACAGCTAGTGTGTACACATGCATGAGGGTTTGCATGATTAAAGCTTTAGCAAGAGGCAACTAGCATGGCTTAGGTGTGCTGCAAAGGCCTTAGACAAATTGTCTGTGATTTAGTTCAGGGTCTCAGCCCTAGTGAGGAAGGTTTGGTGGAAATTTGACAATGATGTTTGAATTCTATGTTCATTAACTATTTTAACAGATGTTGGACAACACTGGGGTTGGTGGGCATGTGAGTATCAAGACCTTCACCCCAGACTGCCAGGACACCACACTGAGATCCTGGAGTGAGACCCAGATCTTCTAGATCCAAATAGAGTGTAGAATTGACTCAAGAACAGAGTGGAATCTCCTTGTTTAAATGGCACTGATCAAGATGTAAATACACCCAACATTAATAATGCAGTTTTGAAAATTGTGTGTGGCAGAATAATTTTCAAGATATTAATATGTATTTTCAACCTATATTTTCCCCTTTTTTCCATTCAAAAGTTGGCTGCTTTTTTGCTTCTCTGCCTTAGGGGGCATGTTTGTGGGAAAAAAAAAAACAGAAATTAATATCAAGAAATTTTCTTTATTAGATATGTGTCCAAGAACCTAAGGCCACTGGGATTATGCTGGTATCCTGGAGAGTGACCCAGAAGGGGGTGCCTCTGAAAAGACCTATCTTGGCATATGCTTTGGGGGTGCTGCCATGGACCTTCGGGCTTGTGGTAGGTGGGGCCTTCAGGGCCTTGCTCCTTACTCCTCTTTTCTTAACATCAATAAAGCTTAATTTTGAAATTTCTGTCTTTAACAATGTCCAAAGGGCATATGGAAGAGCCTTCTTTTCAGGAGTGATTATCTTGGGCAGACCTGTACTTGCTGAGTTGCTGTGGGCATTGCACCCTTCCAGGGAGCACCCAAGCCTGGAGAGAAACTCAAAGAGAGAGAAAGGGAGAAAGTTGCCAGGACCTAAAAGTGGGGATTCCTAGAGATTGAGAGAAAGAGAAGTCCTGGAACTCTTCAAATAGGGGGCATCCACACCCTACTTGCAAATAATGCCCCCAGCTGCTGGCGAGATGGGGCACTGGGAGGAAAGGCTGTGTGGTTTATGGCCCTAAGTCAAGGGCTGGGTGAGGTGAAGGAAGCATTTGGGATAGCAACAATGGGTGTCTCAGGGATTGATGATGTAGAAAGATGATTGGCAGGGTGGTCTCCATGACCTTGGCTTTCCAAATAATTCTAGGACCTTTACATGGTGTTGAGGCGAAGAAACCCAAAAAGACATATGATTTTCTTGCTTGCTTGATGGGATGTTTGTAGGCAAAATTAAATTGTTTAAAATGCATAAACTTTAAGATTCCTTGCTTGTCTAGGCCTGAAAAATGAAATTTATACCCACAATGCATATTTTTATTCATTTATTTTTTGTTTTTTGCCGTTTTTGGCTGGGGCTGGGTTTGAACCCACCAGCTCCAGTATATGAGGCTGGTGCCCTACTCCTTTGAGCCACAGTGCCACCCTGGACATTTTTATTTTGACAATGATACAGAAAAACAGGAAGAAAACAAGAATATCAATGCTTAATAACTGATGAAACAATTTCAGAGAGTGCAAAATAAGTTTTCAGAGTAAACATCAAGCATTACGTCATTTACCTATATCTTCTTTTATCTATGTAGATAGATAGGATGATGTTTAAATGCATATGCACCAATTCCAAAGCCCTGATCCTTTTCCTGTTAAGCAGATTATTATAGTACTCTTGGTTTGCTGTTTGTGATAGGCAGAACTTTATGGGGACTTCTAAGGTCTCCTGCCTCCCATTGTATGTACCTGCTCTTCCTCCTCTCCAAGATTGCAAATGTGGCGAATGTCACTCCTGTCACTGACCTCCAGACCCAGATATAAAGGGTTCATATGATTAGTTCCAGCCAATTCCAAATCTACCCTGAAAGTAGCAAGGAGCTGAGTGCAGCCCCCAACTGACATCCAGCAAGAACATGGGACTTGAGTTCTACAACCCCAAGAACTTAATTCTGCCAACAATGGGTTGGAAGGGAACCCTGAGCTCCAGATGAGAATGCAGCTGCTGTCATTGTGGTTGTGACCTGAGCAGAAAGGTTAGCACAGTAATACAAAAAGACATAGGACAGTTTGAAATAAACATTTTGGTAAAATACTTCTTGGAGCAAATAAAGCTTTTATGTTGAAAAACAATGAAACATCCCAAAATATTTTGACCCAAATACATATTTTCTACTGAAGTAATAATGCTGAAAATCAGCCTGAATTTGTACAGAAGCACTTCTAACAGCGAGCATGAGAGACTCAGTTGTATGGATATATGCCTCACCATGTTGTGGGTCTAGGTAGTCAGGAGAGAATGAGATTGGGCTATAGAAACATAGCAGGGAACTGGGGATGGGGCAGAGATGAGTATGTCAAAATGGCAGGGAGGAATCGTGCAGAAGTATGTCACTAGTTTGGGTCTGGCCCAGTGCATTCATTACGTATAGGGTGCCTTTCAATTGGGGGGAGCACTCTGAAATATCTGATGATATTTAATACTTACATAATTCAAGGTTATAGCTGTGGAAGCACCCTTTCATGAGGGAGGCAGTATGACTAATTCATATCACTCCAGGTTCATCCACCCTAAGCACAATTCTCCAGTCTCAGGGGGGCTTATTTTTTTCTCCTTTAGTCTAGCACAAGGCGGACACACATTCTTCTCTCAGTTATCTGCAGTATATTTGATCTTGCCTGATACATTTAAGAAACTTTTGGAAGTAGAGGCAGAATAGTAACAGAAGTAAAATATGATTCTCAGCTGGTATTTAGTGACTACCCGGAGGGATACTTACTGGCTTTGCTTTCCTCAAGGTCTCTGCTTTGACTATTCTTAGTCATTTGACCTTCATCTTATCAGAGCCATTGCTCTTTTTCTCACTAGTCAGGAACGTGCCTTGACATAACTAGGTGGTTTTGACTCTTCTAGAAATAGAGCAAGAGAAAATGATTTAAGGGCAAGTAGTTTATTTGGAGGTAATTCCAGAAACACCCAGAGAGAATGGATAGAAGGCCATAAGAGAATAAGACCATACACGGTGTGATGCCAAGTTCATTACCAATCTGAGCACCTGGAGTTCATTTCTGCTGGGGGACGTGGGAAGCAGTATAGAAGTGTCCCAGAATGTCCTCTCTCCAAGCGAAATGAGGTGAGATATTCATCGGCAAATACTCATCATCTGTTGAAGACTGTTTCTTGAGACATTAATTATCCAGCTCTTCTAGCTTGCCCTGTGCAGGAACTGAGTATGCCCTACTGGCCACAAAAACAAAAACCAAAAACCAAAAACTCTCAATAAAGAACCACAGATTTTCTCAGTAAACAGCCTTTTCTCTGTAAAGTATTGAGGTCCACCAACAGTGTCTGCTTCAAGACTTCTCAGAATCTTGAATGAAATCTGCCCAGAAACAGTCAACAAAATGTTATTGATCTCTCTATATAACAGGAACCGTCTCTAAGTGGCTCATTCCCCCTTTCACCTACAGCTCCACTAAAACAATAATATCAGATCCTAGTAGTCTAAGACAGACTATAAGGGAATCTTTTATATTTTTATACAAAAATGGAAATTATTCTCTCCTCCCTTTCCCATTCCACTGTCCCAAGTGCTGTCACCTGCAATCTTTGTTTCTGATTGTCTCCTTCTAAGTTAGGGAAGAGCAGGACATTTCTCTTGAAATAGAAATGCTCAGGAAAAATAAATGACTTTTTAGAACGTTTTGCACTATTACTATTTCTATTCATATTTTGTATGTCCATCCATCTAATGACCTGGCCCAACCAATCGACTTTTATTTCTCACTGTGTTTGTCTCAGTATCATACTGGAACTTAAAAACACAAAAGAAAAATATGACACAGAACAAGAACTCAAGGCTTTTATAGCGTAGAACAGAGAAGCCAGTGCATACCAATTATTGCTTAATTGGGATCCAAGAATGCCTTAGGTGCAATGTTAGGGTCTGGGGACACAAAACTAACTAAATGTGACCCATGATCCAAAGAACTTATCACTCAGAGAGAGAACAAGGATGTTAACAGTTGACCAGAACCAAGTCAAACTACGAAAATCAAGTAAAATGTCATGAAAGCTTGGAAGAAGGGCCAGTACTTGATTTTACAGAAATTAAGGTGGACTTAAAAGAGGGAGAAAATTTTCCTGGATGTTCACACTCACAAACACAAATGTTGTAGGCTTGCACTAAATGTAGCAAAGTAGCCCACATGGGCAGAGTGGAGCTTTTAAGCTGATTGGTGGGTTTTATTATGTTATTTCCACACATATAAGGATCCCTAGAAAAAGTGGAGTAGTCGGTTCATATTCATGATTTCTGATCTCTTTGAAACCTTTAATACCACTCGATAAAGTTACAATTTCTGGGCATTTACTTTTTCAATTATCTTAAGTGGCTATTCCGAATCTATTTTCTTTTTTTTTTTTCAATTAACATGTATTTTATTATTCTTCATTACATTGTTTCCCCTCACCCCCTAGTGGTAAGACAGAATTTATTCACAGAAAAGAATACAGAAAACACTAAGGCTCCTGGTAGAGGGAGAGAATTCTA